>NJDD01004016.1:70003-127130 GCA_002245505.1 Calephelis nemesis
TTAAATACCTTGAATAACCCTGGACAGAACCTTTTCGATCAGCTTTCCCAAAAAATCTGCACCATAATCAGTACCAACTGTACAGAGTTGGAGACAGATATAGGAGTTTTAATGCCAAAGACAAACACACAAAGACCTATCAAACTTATTACTTGAGTGATAAAAATAAGTCTTTATATGTTTTTCACGTGTGTTTAAAAAGTGTACTTTAACGCATATTGGCGTATCTATTCCATCCAACCTTTTGCCCAAAGGAAATATAACGTACAGTAATAATCACTATACGCTCGGATAAACATAATTGTAGTTATAAATATACACATACATATTTACATAAACTAATAATTATTGGGAACACTGTGTAAAATGTTGGAAAGGGGCTATTTTTGGTTCCTTATTTGTTCTGTCAACCATAGTAATGTAAAGTAGTACTATTATGTAAATATGGTATGTACTATGGTTGCGCTTATGGTATGCGCTTCGGCTATATTCGTCAAGCTTTGGAAATCTGAATGTATTTTAAAGATATCTGTATAGAGTTGTTATTACATAATAAATTATTTCGCTTAAATTTAGATTTGGTCAGCCAATTTAAAAATAAAAGTATAAAGTGTAAAGCCGAAGCACATAATTTAAATAGTAATACTGTTTGTTTTTATAAGTATACCCTTAAACATAACTCTGTTTAATGACAATGGACAAACAAACTTATTAATAGATACTCTTGGATATTCAACAAATAACAAAACAGTCATTCCAATTTATTTAATTATTCATAATGGTTTTACCAAATACCCGAGCAACATTTTTTTATTAGGAAATTGAGTTGTGTAATAAAATGGAGTCTATAGTCTCTACAAGATTTAATAAACACAAGCTTTAAAAAAACTATGTACTTACACATTTTTTTTAAATTTAATCCATACCGCTGTAACCACAAATTCCAGCCCTGACCACATTATATTTAACTAATCTGAATATCGACAAATAAAATCACTGTATCACGTATAAGTAACAAAAAATATAAACAAGATATCAAATATCAAAATGTTAAAATAATATTACGATGTCGGCTCTCAAATGACAATAACTTTTCAATACACATTAATATCAAAGAATATTTAATGAACATCCTCTAAAACAAAATACGTCTTTTATTTAACCATGCATCATCGTTAACTTAGTGCCAGCGGGAAGTCTAAGTCGTTTGTTAGGGAGAACCAACCACATACAATTCATATTTCTTACACAACTTTGTTGTCTTGTACATTATCATACAAATGTATGTGTAACTTTAACTTCTTTTTGTCTTTAATGTCACTCTCTTAAGTCTTAACTGGTTTTTACATTTTAATTAACGATGTATAAGACTCGGGCTCATGTAGTAATATTTTTATACCGGATGTCATGGACACTTCTGAATCTATTTAATATAATCACGCCCTATTCGAAACAATAAGAATTGAAAACTTGTGACTTTTTAACATAAACCGTAGTTGTAAATATGATTATAATGTTTTTTTTTTCTACATTTTCTTCATTTAGAATATCAGATTAATCAATACTTGAAGAAATACAAATAGAAACTTTAAAAGAAATATTTTTGTATCTATTACAAGTTTTTCTAGTTTTCCGTTATACATACAGTTGAAATATATTTATTAAATATATTTTAAACTATTAAGCAGCTTAATCATATTTTTATAACTAGTGAAAAGTTAATTTTTTCTGTATTTATGTTTATGTATTTGTTTATAAATATACACAATCAATGTTAAAATCTTTTCCTCTGCTCCCAGCAATCATAATGTAAATTTTAAAGTTAAAAAATATATCTTTCGGCTACATTTAGTGCTTCCGGACAAAAATTAAGTTTTTAACTTACATTTTTTCGAACTCAGCCAAAATTAACTGCACTAATGGAGCTCGTGCTGACCACTATTTTTTCAGGTCTTTATATTTAGTGGTCTGTTTTATGCCATCATTAGCGAGCTTTTATCAAGTTAGTTCAACTGTGACAGAAATTGCAGTCTTTTAGATTTTTTTTTAACGCTCAGTCAATAATGTGCTGGCATTGGTCTTTCTATCTTTTGTGAAAAGTTATCACTTACTTTTGTAATAAGTGAAGTAACATACAAGTTACTTACAAATGAATACATATTGTACTAAACCAATAGCAATTTTATTCTTCGGAAAGGTGCATTCTTCTTAATATTATTAGAAATAGTCTTTCTATTTTCAATAAAACAATTCTTTGATGTAACTGGAAAACGTTCTAAATACATACTTTGAATATGGCAAATCTTTTTCTTTTATGATAATGAAAGGCAAACAAGCAGACAGATTTCCTGATGGTAAGAAATTCACGCACCCTAGAGACTGCTAGACTAATAGTGCGTTGCCAACCTGAGGCCGAGATGTTAAGCTTCGAGCAAAAGTAAGTTTACCGACTACCTTATCCTCAAACCGAAACACGTCAACTGCAAGCCCTTTACGTTATGGGGTCAGGAATAGGTAGGGCGGCGGTACCAATTCGGTTAACTCGCTTTAAAACTCTACGGACTCTACCTAGAAAAATGTCACGGTGTTAATGACGGTAAGCCTATGCTCGCCTTTTACGAGCTGCCTGGCAGGAAGGCAGATGGTCTATTCTGCTAAGGAAGCCCGGACCAACAAAATCTATTAATAAATCATACTTATACAACTTACTGCACTAGAGACGTACGTATTATATTTTAATTACGTATTCACATTCATAAATGAATTTACCACATATTATAACTATTTGTTGGATTATCCAAACTCGGAAAGAAAAACATTTTATTTAATTTTCTATGTAACTGGTTATTTCACGCAAGAAGGACTACTGGGGCGGAGATTCAGAAATGACAGATTTAATCTTTTGTGATTGGAAATTTATCCACAGAATCCGCAAGCATTACGTAATAGCTTGTACTGCGGCTCCGATGCAGTGGACACAAATCTGCTTCAGATAACTACGTCACTATTATATACATTTCTTATAAAATTGTGGTTTTTAGATACACGAAAACTTATTATGAAATAAAATGTGTAAAAAATCAAATATAAAATGCTAATGTTTAAACACAACTTGCAAATTTTGATAAATTGGGATGTACCTACCCTAAATCTACTACTACTAAAATCTCACAAAGTATTAAATCAAGTAAACTTTTTTAACTTAAAATATTTTTACTTTAAAACGTTATTTTTTGCCCTTATAGTAGTAGTGCTTACCGTAAACCGTGTTATTGACGTTTGCATTGTTATTTCTAGTAATAACTATAGTAGTTAGTTAATTTTCCATTAATGATTTGTAATGCGTTATTTTTTTTATGATGTTGGAAGGCAAACAAGCACACGGATTTCCTGGTGGTAAGAAATTCACGCCGCCTAGAGACCCTAAAGGTGGTAATGGTGCGTTGCCAACCTGAGGCCGGGATATTAGGCCGGGATGTTAAATTCGATAACTACTTCGTTGTGAAAAATCCCGATTGGTGTATTAAATTGCCTTCATGACAAACATGTTCTTAACGTGAACGACATGAGGTCTTGAGTTTGATTCCCGAGTTTGGACAACTATTTTTTTTTTATTTTCTTATAAAAATAACGTTGCCCGAGATTTATTATTTTAATAACTTAATTAATAATATTCGTATTTGTAAAAGTAAACTAAGATGTCAAAAAAGTAGAAAATACACAATCGTTTCAGTAGCTTGTTTCCATCACCACAATTCCTTTGTGCACCTTAAAGACGAGTATTATAATACTTTAGTGTGCCGAATGTTTTTATTTTTGATTCACTATTAAGTGTTTTTATTAATTCATTCATTATAATGTACAACGTCTTTGAAAATTTTTGAAGAAGAACGTAATCTTCTTACGAGATGTAAAAATGAATCGCGGAAAAGCGGATGGAACAATTTTGCTAATTCTTTTTTGTTGTATTGGTTAGTGTCAGGATCAGGATCATATAAAAAGAAATCTGGAAAGCTGCAGGGAAATTGTGAATAACCACACTTCAATTTTCATACAAACTCTTAGTAGCTGTTAAAGTCGAGCGATTCGAAGTTTGCGGGTCCGCTAGTGTTGCAATAAAAACTATCCTAATCTGTCCATTACACAATAATTGTTGCTGTCAGTTTAAACAATTTCGCTGAAATATAGTGTAATGTTTGTAAACAAATGCAAAGATATCGCCTTCATGTACACGTCAGTCATCTCCCTAAATGCTAGGTTATTAGATAGTCAATTCAATAACTACTACTGTGGGAAATCCTACCATGTGATAGACGTCATAGGCGGTGATAACCTTTACTCAAAATGATCAAAACCGGTTTATTACATTATATTATGTAACTCTTAAAGCTATTAACAGATGTCTCAAAGAATTTAAAACAATTTGTGATAATATTTTTATCGTGTGAGTTTATTAAATTCTTCTCATGCAACGAAATAGACGCTGTCATTAGTCTTTTATCATTCTTTGTTTGAATCTCACAGTCGGCTTTTACAGAGAGCTTGATAAAAAATAAACAAACATCACAAAATATAAATGATGCTCCTAACCCGAAGCAACGCGGTGCGTGCCTCAGGCCCTCGCTCCTGCGTTAGCATGGTTATAAATTATTTCGAATTTCACATTCTGTATACTGTGTATATAATATATCAGCCAATAGCAATCTCAGCATATCTCAGAAAGGTCAGCTATAATTTACGAAAACATTTTTATTATTCTAAGAATAAACCCCTATATGCTCCAGTTGCTTATCTTTTTCGTGTTTTATATTTCAAAATGCAATATTTTTGATAGATAAATTGATTGAAGAGGAAGGTTTATATGTATATTTCATAACCATGCGAAGCCGGGGCGGGCCGATAGTTTTATAATAATACGTCCGATGTCCGATTTCGTTACTATTTCTTTCACTGAACTTTCTTTTGTATTTTGCAAAGATATTTTTAAAACATCGTTAAATAGTATCGATGACGTGTTTACGCAATTGCCCATAACTTATAACCAGACATTGAATCTGTGTTCTACAATATTACTGTATGTATTAGCAAGCGGAACGAAGTATTTCCTAATACCTCATAATATTTCCGAACCCTGAGCTCACTATGTGATTATAGGGGCATACACGATTGTGTATCTATGAAAATTAATATCATTATAATTATAGCGGTAATCCTGTTCCTCACCTTTAAGTGTCGGAACACTTCCGGTATTTTTTTATTCAATATACAACACACTTCTTTGAAAACACGGTTTAACGTCGCAACAGAATCTTTTCTGTGAATTTTACGATAACATTATGCAATATGAGTCCAGTATCTTTATTAAGCTTCTTTTCATATCAGTGTATTCATAAAAGAAATAAACCAGATCGCTCAAGCTCCGCGCTGAAAGACGTTGTATAAAATAAAAATTAACGTCGCATTTTATATGATGAAAGGAGCCTGCCCATCCAGTTATTTTAAAACGCCATTTGATCGACCGCACACGTTTGCCACTAAGCTTCAAACCGCAGACACATTTAAGAGATCGCAAATAGCATCAAAGATAATATACCCCGCTTAGTAAAAGATAGTCTAGGACTTGAATATTTAAAAACCTAAACCTCGAAAATGTTTCTTTTCAAATGCATTTTTGATATTAGCATTTGATTCTACTTTTTAACTAGGATCTGCCTGAGAATTGTATTGTGAATGACGCATAAAATTGTGTAATGATTGGCATTATCCCCTTAGGAATCTTAAAAGAATTTCAAAAGTGGTCAATTGTATTTAAAATTTAAGTTAATTTATTATTAAGAAGTTTAAAATGGTAACCAATATTATGTTACACTTTATTGCTTAATTTAAATATTTTTTATGATATTGGAAGGCAAACAAGCAGATTTCCTGATGGCGAGAAATTCACGCCGCCTTGAGACACCAAAGGTGGTAATGGTGCGTCGCCAACTTGAGGCCGGGATGGAAGACCTCGAGCAAAAGTAAAGTTACCGGCTACCTTATCCACCAAACCAGTACACGTCATAGCTAGCACTGACGTTATGGCGTCAGGAATAGGTAAGGCGACGGTATCAATCCGGGCGATCCACTGCGAAACTCTACCACCTAGTAGTAAGTCACGGTGTTAGTGACTGTAAGCCTATGCTCGCTTTTTACAAGTTGCCTGGCAGAAAGGCAGATGCTCTATTCTGCAAAGGAGGCCGGGCACCGGGGAAAACAACCAGTAAAGTATATTTAAAAGAATAAATAAAAAGTATATAAATAAATAGGTAATAATCAATAAATAAATACTACAAATAATAAAACTAGTCACAGTTAGCAGTTGGATATATACTTTAAATTTCAATGGATAATCTTTTTTTGTTATAAAAACACCCGTGTAATACAAAATTACAAATAGTGTCACTATATGAAACGCAAGTAATTTCAATTAAACTTTACTGGTTGTTTAGTTAAACTGTTTTAATTAACGTTGAATGATATTATATACGTTAAGCACGCTACACCTAAGTTTGTTAGTTTGGTTTCTGTCAAACTATAACGAGAATTGATTGTTAGTAATGATTTTTAGTAATGATATGAATTACATAAACACGTTCTTTCTACCTACTCTCAAATAAAGAAGTTATGTTTTTAGGTGCTGGTATTTTTAATACCATTGATACTTTTATAATAATAAATAGTGGTATAAAATGTGAATGAAAATAACATTGCCTTTGTGGTAAAGCGGTCCGGCGTCGGATTCGATTTCTTGAGGTCTCGGGTTCAATTCCCGACCCGGGCAAAAAAATAGAAAAATTTGTATTTTCAATGTTTTAATAAAAATACCCTTGCCTGGGATTGGATGTGTCCTCGGTTGTTACCTATCACGTTATGGGGCTTTGTGTCTTCGGCTAGTCCTCGGTGCCCTGGTTGTGCCTTTGTCTACCTCTTTGGGCATATGGGCGTAAAGATACTTTTCTTTAAAATATGATTAGAGTTGTCCGTTGCCCACATATTTTTAAGGTTTTTTTGCTACTAGTAATCTAAGTCTTCTTTTTTTAAAAGATATTTTTATATTTTAAAGACAATGAAGCCACACATTTCCTGATATCAAAGACAATACTAAGTATAAGAAATACATGTCCGCTAAAGAACGAAATGACGTGTTGGAAAATTCAAATTTTATCTGAATAATGATACTGAAGATGTTTAAACATTCTGCATATTATGTAAGTTTACCGGTTATCCAACCCTTATTACCGGATTATGATACTAGAAAGCACTAATGTTATAACTTTAGGAAAATGGAAAACTATGGCTTAATCCTTTCATTGCAATACCCTGTAACCTAATACTTACATAATTTTTGATTTATTTTACTTTCCTTGTAAATAGCCCCTCATGTGCATGAAAATGTCGCGTTTAAAAATTAAAACTCGTTATTTAAAAAGCGTGATCTGGAAATTAATCCAAGATCTCCTTCAATCAATGATACGTTTCGTAGCTTTATTACTCATACTATTACATGCGCATCTTAGAAACGGACACAAATAAATAAATATCCCTGGTCAAGTTACACAAATTGAATCTAACCCAAACCCGAAGTAAGCATATTGTACGCTTGTGTTACGGGTGTTAGGCAACGACACTAATACATAGAAATACTTAAATAGATACCAGAATAAATATAATAAACACCCAGACCCGGAAATGCAGACATCTAAATGCTCATCACACAAATGCCTGCCCCCGTCGGGAATCGACCCCAGCCTCGCGGTAGATCGTTGTAGCTAGGCGTGTACGCTAGCCTCTCGACCAGCGAGGCGGCATTACAACAAAATGGCGGACAAATATCTACATGTTAAACAAAACCGGTTAAACTTTTATAAACTTTACTAAATACAATCACCATTTAATTAAACTTCACCGGCTGTTTTGTTCAAACTTAAATGAACACTAAATAATATGCTTTAAACACGCTACATGAACTCAGTTTCTGCTGCCATCGAACTACATATAAAACCAGAAGTAATTAATGTATCCCACTCTATAAGCATACTTTCGTTTCTATAGTCATTTCTGATTTGGACCTTCATAGATCACGTATTTTAAAACGATAAAAAGTAATGAAATTATTGATAATGGACATAAGTAGACGTAAAAGATCGATCATATTATATTAACTACTATCGTTAAATTGGTTGAATTATGTTAGTTGAAATAGCTCGTAAGTAGATAAAAATATGTTTTAGAAATTTCAGAATAGCTGATTCGTAATCAAGTTACTTAATCTATATATTAATACGTGATGCCAAAACTTTGGACCCCTTTTTACGAAAATTGCGCGGACGCAGGAGCTTAAAATTTGGCACACTTATAGTTTATGTGTAGGAGACGTGCAGAACGCTAATATTTTTCAATAAAAATGCTTTTAAAATACATTAAATCAATAAATAAAACATTACCGACACTGCCATGCATTTGACACACACCAAAAAATATATTGATGGCGAACTAAAAAGTTTGGAAACAAAGTAGTTGGTCTTGAGAAATGAAGATGACGTTTTTATCAACAACACATTGAAATTTATGATGGTCGAATTTCGACCAACGGGCGTTCACTAGCATAAATTATTATAGACTTGACTATTTCTGGCTGAGAGAAATAAACTGTTTAAAAATATTAAAATTAATTTACAAATATCTTATTACAAGTTACAATATTTATATTATTCTTAGAAGCCAACAATTATACCTTCACGCCCATATCCCCGAAGAGGTAGGCAGAGGCACAACAATGCACCCACGACTAGCAGAAGACAGTAAGTCCTAAAATGTGATAGATGGCAAGTCTATCGCCAACCGCGCACATATCCAATCGCAAACATTTTTTTTAATTAAAAAAAACCATTCTTTTGTTGCCCGACCCGAGAATCGAACCCTGGACCTCATGCAGTCCGACAACTGAATCGCTACACCACAGAAGCGATAATAAGTTTTTGCTGAATAATAAAGCATCTAAGATCACGAATGTACTGCAATAGAAAATACGAAACTAAAATAAAAGTAACATTTCCTTCGTTCCTTAAAAGCAAAGTAATGAACCGGATCAACGTGAAATGCTTCGAGTCATGAGATCTTATCTTTTCAAATCTTACTTCATTTAGATACACATAAAATTATAGGGACAGGAGATAAGACACTTGTCGCATTCTAATGCGTCGGCACCAAGTTTGTAAAAGAGGAGAGGTGCAGTGTTTTTTATTGAATCACTTATACGACTTCAAATCACCACATTAAATTCCTTCCAGATAAGTTATCTAACAACTTACCAATATCTCCAATAGATATGCCGACGCCTACTACAAAATGGTGGCTAAGGAACTAAACTTCTGATTGGATATACAGATGCTATAAACGGAAACTTTTTAATCGCTTTCTCTTGTATTTTTATTAGAATCATATTGTCCTATTAGGAAGTTGGAAGACGAAGTAAATATCGTTTTTATGTATTATTGGCAATAATTTATTGCTTCTTATGTAACTTAAATCTTGTTAAGACTTTTTTATGATACCAAAGGAAGCAAACGGAAGTCGGCTATGAACACCCAATGTATGAACGATGTGTTGCCATTTGCCAACCTAATGCTAGGATTTCAGCCTCTTACGTCAATAAAAAAGTAACTTCAAACTTCTTCAATATGGTCACCCACGATTACACGAAGCTACTTTTTAGGGTTCCGTATCCAAAGGGTAAAAACGGAACCCTATTACTAAGCCTCCGCTATCTATCTGTCTGTCTCCGGGCTGTATCTTATAAACTTATACAATGAACCCAGTCCCCATACAATGAACATGTTTCTCGTATTTTTTTGCTCAATATTAAAAACGGTAACAGGGAGACGCTACAAATTTTCACAGAATATTTACTTGTATATTACCTTTCAAAATAAATAATTAAATAATAAGTAAATCTTAAAGGATACCCCCCATACAACAAACGTAATTTTTAGGAAATTTTTACTCGATCTTATTAAACAGATAGATAGAAACTTGAATATTTCTAAGTTAATGTTTAGAAATATATTAACTATAAAAATATATGCCTAATTTGATACATAAAAACTCACAAAATGAAAATAATCCGTGCATCTAAACGTGGTGCGAGCGGCGCGGCGGTGTGGTGGAGGTGCGAGCGCGAGGCGGAGGATCACGGAGCGAGTCAAATCCACGCGTATTCGCGTGAGCGTCGTCATGCTGCCCGAATGTTTACCGAAAACCTACCTATAAGTTTGAAATTTACTACTTGATGATAATACGGATTACAGAACCCTTTGTGCCCAAATCTGACTCACAATTTGTCGGTTTTTAATTCGACAGTGTTATCGGCGGCAAACCTATCGCAAGATTTAAAAACGTATGAAAAGCCAACCGATTCATTTTTCAAAATATTTTCATTACAATAAACCTAAAAAATATATATTACAAGAAATTTATTAACTCTACAACTACTCTATATTTATCGGTATTCTCTTTTAAACATCGCTTTCGTTAACCATAAAATACAAAACTAACGGTTAATAAAACAGAAATAGATTAGTAATAACGTAAAGCTTAGTCTTAACCTTATCGTCTTTACTTAAGCTCAATAAATCTTTGTTCTCTCCAATAATAATTAAACACAATGGACTATTTGTGGAACACGCCTTCAGCGTTCCGGATGTGTAGCGAATAAAAAACAGCTTTCGTACATTAATCCGACGTAAATCTACCGGTCGGTAGTTTTCGGTGTAATGAAAAAATGTGACCCATCTGTTGCACCCTTCATTACGTACGTCCACGATGAATGGGCACAAATGCAGCAACTTTTTAATATAATTGAAATTTAAAACCCCAATTTAAATTCTCCCTTTAAGTGTAACTAAATTCTGAAATATTAAATAAATAATACACGAGAACATTGCAATGGTGTCAAAATGGCCATTTGTTTGTTGCTATTTTATGAATGCTCTTTTATTTTGTCACAACTAAATACACTAAACACGCCCTAAATGGTGTTAGTATTAACTACTGAACATATTTTTACCAAATGTTGTGTTGTAGTTGCTTAAAATCCGGGTCTACATTAAGGGTTCAAAAAACAAATGTAAAAATCTTTCATTTTTATCACCAACCACAAAAAGTCACGTAAAAGTGCGTATGACGTCGCGGGCAACTCTGAAGCAATGCGAGCTTATCTCTAATAAGTAAAAAGTATCTCAAAATAGAGATATTATTTAAAAGTATTGTAGAATGTACAATGCACTTATTATATGAAAAACAACTCAAACACTGACTTTGCTAATTATAACTCAAGCGCCATCATTCTCATTAATGACTTATTAAAATGCTCCTTGCATTCTCTTAGCAAAAAGTAAAAAAAAGGGGTAGGCAGAGGCAGGGCACCCACGACTAGCCGAAGACACTAAGTCCCACAATGTGATAGTTGGCAAGCCTATCGCCAACAGGGCACATATCCAACCCCGGGCAGCGGTAATTTTATTGGAAAATTGAAAATATACATTTTCTATTTTTTTCTGTGAGGGATTTCCCCAACCTGGGAATCGAACCCGGGATCTAATGGAGTCAAGTCCGACGCCGGACTGCTAGACCACAGAGGCGATCATTCTTATAAACTGCCAATGATTGAAATACCGAGTTTTGGCGCCATCGAGAGAAAAGATATTCGAAGTTTTTTCATAATTATTGAATTTCGTGTTAATATTGAGTGAAATTCGTCAATTTTGGTGGCATTTTGTACAATTTTGTTCAGTGAAAGAGCGCAAATGAAATAGTTATTAGGAAATTGGCTTATCGTGTATTTCCTCGTTGCCGCCAAATCTCATTACAGAGCTTGTGTAATGAGCCACCGCTTTACCCAAGAGCCTGACATGACTTCCTGACGACTTTTGACTGATGACTAATTATAATTAATTGAAAATGATATAAAATTTGATGCAAATTTCTACTTGACTAATGGCTAAATACTAACGTGAAGGCCAAAACCTAAAGATAGATAGATAGATTGAAATACCCCGAAATTCATAAGGCAGTGAATTCTAAAATTTTGTTAAATTTAAAGAATTATTATTCCAAGTAAAAGAATAACGGCATTCCATATTTATAAACATCTTAGTGTTATTTGATACTTATCATTGAAATCGGTTCAGCCGTTTAAACATTATCAAACTTTTATAGTGCGTTGGAAGCTTTTGAAATTAAGGTTTATATATCTTTAAAATATATATTGTAATAAATACTCATATTAAATCACCTCTACGCCTACACGCTAAAGCTTTTGTGGTATCATAATGTTACTGCAGATATAATTATGCCTTATAATATATGTTTAGAATAAGCTTCGTGTGCCGAGCTGTGTTTTAATGCATCAATTAAATATGTATTGAAAGCTTTAATTAAATATTTAACGGGGTGAAACCTTATTGAAATATCTAAAATCATTTAAGTGCTGTTACAAATGCAGATAGCTGGCAGGGAGCTCGTGATAGGTTAAAATATAGGTCAGCGTCAACAAGACCACTAGTGGTAGAGCGCTGTGCTGCAACTTGCCCGAATAGGGATCCACCGCCTTACATATTCCTGCCTTCATAATGACTGCCTTTGTGGTCTAGCGGTTCAGGTGTTGGACTTGACTGCATGAGGTCCTGGGTTCGAATCCCGGGTCCGGCAAAAAAACGAAAATTTGGGTGCTCCAATTTTCTAATAAAAAAATGTTGCTCGGGATTGGATATGTGCCAATCACATTGTAAGACTTAGTGTCTTCAGCTAGTCGTGGTTGCCCTGGTGGTGTTTCTGCCTACCTCTTTGGGGATTTGGGTGTGAAGATACTTTTTTTTATAATGACTGCCACGTTCCGGTCCGGAGAATATGATAGTCAGTTGACTTGCACAATAAGCCTACCCAACCGCAGGACAGCGATGCACCTGCAACATCTATGGTGTCTATAGGCCACGGTACTATCTCACCATTGGGATAATATTGTTTATTTTTGCATATTTTTCTATTTGCTTATCTTTAACCTGGAAATGTAATAATTTCTCAAAAACAATGTTATCATAGAAACTCAAAACCGATATACAAACAAAAATGACTTAAATTAAAATATCAAAATCGAACGAGAATTATATCGTATTTCTGATTTAAATACAATTTTAACTTTCTTTTCTATAGTTGCTGATCGCGCTTAAAATGGCTGTAAACCCACATGTTCTATGGCAGTTACTTCTCCAATATCATAGAATTCAATTTGCCATCGATATAAATTTTCTTGTCCACACTTCTTAAAAAGCTCCGTCTAACCTCGAACCCTTGTGGATGTAGATAATATTTACATGAAAAAGGGACACATTTATGACGTGTTTCTCGAACTAGAAAGGGATAGGACGATGCACACAGAGCGGAAGATTTATCACGTGACTAATACCGAGTCAGTGCGACGGCGCGTCAGTCCCCTGGGACACTATCAAACGAGTTTTGCTCCCCCTTGCCACGATGCAATCTATGCTGAATCGTATTACAATAAATTGTATTAACTCGAAAAATAGCGCAGATAGCAAACATCGTCCATCTGTACACAATCGTGTACAGACCCTTCATTTCCTCGTCGCCGCTCTATTTCGAAAATTTATAGATTTTACGACCCATCATCGAAAAAAGAAACGTACCCAACCACGATATATCATTTTTGTGGGCGGAAATTACCTCATCTGTGCTATTTTTGGTAATATTTATTGGAAATGTTTAAACAAATTATTCATATTTATTCTTATGTACAGATTCAAATATTTAAGCGGTTTTATAACTGGTTGTACGTAATAGTATTTTGTAGTTTGTTTGATTTTTTTTTAATTGAGACAAATGGTTAAAAAGTTAAAAACATCATTATGCCGACACTATCGATATAATAATTACGGGTAAGCAAATTATTTAATAAAAGGTGTAGGTGACTAAACCAATGTATAAAGACGTATATAAGAATAAGGAATCAAATATACAAAATTTCGTGTTCATATTATTAGTAGGTTAAAAATCGTCGCTCGTATGACATTAAGTGTTTCTGAAACTTCTTATATTTTAAAAACTGACAGTGAAATAATGTTTCAAGAAATAGCGGTTTATTTCTGATTTTCTTTACTAAATAAATACCAGTGGTGCCATAATGTTGTCTATTATGCCGCTAATAAATAAATGTATATCCCTGGACAAGTTGCACAAATTAAATCTAACCCAAAATCAAATTATATGCTTGTGTTATGGGTGTTAGTCAACGATTCAAACACATAGAAATACTTAAATAGATACAAAAATAAATTTAATAAACAATCAGACCCGGGAATGCAGACATTTAAATGTTCATCACACAATTGCCTGCCCTCATCGGGAATCGAACCCGAGCCTCGCGGTTGGTCGATGTAGTTAGTACGCTAGCCACTCGACCAACACGGCGGTCGATAACACTAGAGCAGTTCTAATAATTCATAACGGTAACGATTGGGACCCTACTATATCTATGGCATACAGAAGTAGATTTAAAAATCAATACGACTTACTCGTGAACTATGAATATAAATGACATCCATAGATTAAAGAGATAAGATTAACAGTCGTTAAATATCGACCCCAGATGCAATTACAGTAAATTGTCCAATCGAGGAACAAACGCCAAATGGCGTTAATATAATCGTGTGTCTTATCTTTTCGTAAGCTAAAGGGAGAGATTACCAACTGTCATAGAAAGACGATAATGAAACACTTAGGTATAAACACCTAAGGCAGCATGGTCGCAGTTCAGCTTGGCCTTAGAGAACTAATTGAACTAGTGGTCGCCCATTGGTCGAAGTTCGACCATAATAAATTTTAATATCTTGTTGTTAAGATCGCCATCATTTCTCAAGACTACTGTTTCCAAACTTTTTAGTGCCCCATCTGTGATTTTTTATCGTTATCATCAATATATTTATTTGTGTGTGTCAAATGCATGGTAGTGTGGGTAATGTTTTATTTATTGATTTAATGTACTTTATAAGCATTATCATTGAAAAATATTAGCGTTCTGCACTTCTCCTACACACAAACTATAAGTGTGTCAAATTTTATGATCCTGTGTCATCGCAAATTTCTTAAAAAGGTGTCTAAAGTAATCACGTATTAATATGTAGATAGAAAAAAACATATTTAATCTTGCTTACACTTTAAAAACATACGGAAGCATTTTGACAAATAGTTTTCTGACGAAAAGTCCAAGATACCTACCTAACTATAAGATACCTAAATATTTCGTAATAACGCGTAATCTATAAAGCCTGTTTAAAGCTAGTCAACAATAATTACTTCACCAAATAATATCTTCAACACCAGAAAGATCTGACAATTTTACCGATTTAATAGATGCCCCGTACGTATTCCGGGATGTCGGATAAGGTAGTCTTATGACTTATATTAAAAACTAAAGCAAAAATATTGCAGGAATATATTTTCACAGACCGGCGCACGGGAAGATGCGCGCAATAAAATGGCAGGCTATCAAAGTGTTAAAAATATAAAATCTATTAACCTATCAAGTTGGACTAGATGCTAAACATGCAAGCAAGGTTTACTACATAACAGTAAAACGAAAGAAACAAATGTTTTAAAAACTTTTACCGCTTTTTTTCTACCTATTTAAAGATAGTAGGAATTAAATGCGAAATTCGCATTTCAATAAAATTATTTTTTAAAGAAATAAAATAATATTTATTCTAAATCTCTCTTCAAGAGCCCATTAATCAGGTTTGATGACAAATTATAATTATACTCATAAATATGATACTCTTATATTTTTATACTTGTTTTTCGCCAGAAGATTTTTCTTTAGATCACTAAATTAAAGCTTCCGGCCCTTAATTTTGTGCGTCTTTCAACATATTTTATCTCAATAATCAACAGTAAATGTTAGGCAATTAGCCTGATTCCGCATCGCCGCTACGTCAATTAAAACGTATGAGGATTGACATATGGGCCTTATTTAAGACAATGTAACAGAATCTCTACAAGCGTAAACACAAAGCGTTAAAATCCGTCCTAAATGAGAGCATTATTTATAAATAGTCTCTTTAAACATGTAATCAGTAAGGTGAAATCAATCAATCAATGTTTGAGAGTGGCACAGCCTACGTGAAATGACCATTATATTTTTAGTTAATTAGATCGTCTGTGCTCAAGCGGTTGGTTGGACTTGATTGCATGAGGTCCCGGGTTCGAACCCCAAGTCGGGCAACGAAAAAAATTGGGTTTTTCAATTTTCTAAAACAAAATGTTGCTCAGGATTAGATATGTGCCCGGTTGGCGATAGGCTTACCATCTATCATATTATGGCACTTAGTGTCTTCGGCTAGACTCCGCATATCTCTTCGGGAATATAGGCATAAAGATACTTACTTATATTTTTAGTATACGATGATAGGTGATTAGTTTATGGAGTAAAACTTTTGGATTTATAACTTCGTCTGTGAAGAAATACTTTAAACCCACATTTTAACTAGGCACTTACCTAGAAATTGTTTTTTTACAATATGTTTCTTGTCAAATTTCTTCTGTTTTGTAAAATGTTTTAATTTCTAAATGAATTAGTTGATAAAATAATAAATCAAACCCTGTAGTAAAAAATGTACCTAATATTATATTTAGATATTTGATAATATTCTAAAACTAGGTAGGTACCCATCCCATATTTACAATTCATCGCTACCAATTCCGATTAATTTATCGAAAGTCCTTGTATATTATTATTATTCTTTTAATGTATAAAGTGAATAAGTTATGCTAGAGTTTGTTGGTGAACATTAAAATAGCATGATAACCATAAAAATATATTATACAAGTACGAGTAAGTATCTTAATCAATTTACAAGTATACTTAATATATCTATTAAGGGACTTAGCGTAATTATGTGTTTGTAAATATATGTGAAATTATTATTATTTATCATACAATATTCGTTAGTCACAAACCCAACTCTATTAACTTCTTTCTACCCTAAATAAAAATTGAATCAAACATGTTATGGTAAAATAAAAATAAAATCTTAAACATGTCAAACACTATTATATTAAGTTTCCCAACAGTTTTGTTTAATCTCAAACTGTAACTGTCAAACAAAGATGTCGATAAAGTCAGGAGCAAGAAATGGTTTGGGTGGAGCCACCTACGTGCCTGCAAGGCGCTCGAGCCGAAGCGAAACCGATCTACTTCGTCACACCGATACCAAATGCGCTTGAGCTATGCTTTGGTTAATTAAAGCTCGACGGGACGTCACGATACTTACCCTGCTCATACATACAATCTTCGAACGTCATTCTTGAGTGACATTTCATTGTGATACATTTTGATTTTATTACCAACCTTCAGCCTATAGCCTGATTTTATTGTGATTTTACTGGTACGTTTATGTGATCTTAGATTTTTATTATTTGTGATCGCTTTGACATTGACTCTAGAAGAAAATGCTTCTACATATATGTATTTTATTGTTCCTAATTAAAAAACGGCTAATGATGAAAACACTTCAATACTAAACTGCACACAAACAGAAGGTACTAATGTTATAGCAGCGGAAGCTGTTTCGAGAGTCCTAATAGCTCAAGCAAAATTAATTAAGTGGTATAGTGGTCCAAGTGTTGGACATTGTATTGTCATGAGGTCCCGGGTTCGAATCCCGGGTCGCGGGCAACAAAAAGAAAAATGTGGTATTTCCAATTTTCTATTTAAAAAAATATTGCTCGGGATTGGATATGAGCCCAGTTGGCAATAGGCTTGCCACCTATCGCATAGTGGGACTTAGTGACTTCGGCTAGTCGTAGGTGGCCTGGTTTTGCCTCTGCCTACTCCTTCGAGTATATGGGCATGAGGATACTTACTTACATTTTATGTTTCGATCGCATACTAAAGAGTGTTTTTCTTTGTTTCAGCATTATCGTCAATTAAAAGTAATATAGACAATTCTAATTGTATTTTGGTTCAAGATGTAAAAGCTGTAACTCATTCGCATGGAATTAGAGATGCATTATCAACGTCGTCGCCATCTGATGGTATGTTTTTTTTTATTTCCATCGCTTTTTAAACTTGTTTTGTCAATAATGTAACTATCGTATCGTTTATCTTTTTCCTTATAATTTGACTTTAGATTTAATAGAAAAGCTAAAGTACCGTTTCATTTATCACTATTAAATTAGTTATTAGTAAAGACGTTTTCGCTCAAATATTCTATAAACATTAATATATCATATATGGTAGAATAAAAAAGTAACAAAAAAGAACGCATACTAGTAATCTTGTTATTAAAAACATGACAAGTAATAAAGGAAATGGATGAACAATTCTAAAGTCGAAAAATTAAGCATTAATTAAGGTTGACTAAAAATACAGATAGGAACCAAAATCGACGTGTACTCTAAAGCTGGATTTAAAGATAATTTTAAAAAATATGAAAGCAAATAAGTCTGTTAAAAAATGCTAAATTATTGTTTTTGTTTACCTTGGAGACTTAGAATGTTTTCAGTAACCATTTTCATTTTTGCAGAATCTATATCAACATCATCGTTAGGTGGTTGGTCTACAACAGCAGAAGCTTCTTTAGAATCAGCAATTATACCTCAACAAGCACAACAAGCTGCGCCTCCCCCTTGGTCGCCAGCTTTAGAAGTAAGAGAATTTAATGAACTCCACAGTGCAACAATACCAGCTTACCAATTTTGGAGTTCAGAATTTCGAAACAAACAACCAGCATTTGTTAGCCTTAACTTCACTGTACCATGGGGTGCCAATTTTGCTGTATACGGTAGGAGAAATGTGGCCCCAAGTGTAACACAATATGACTTCGTAGAATTCATACGAGGTGGCAGGGTCGATCACCGGCTTAGAAGAAGCGTACAAAGACCTGACATACATGAGAATGTTCTCGACGACTGGCATGCCTTACTCAGCACGATTAGCCCATTTCAAAGATGGAACCATACGATAAGTAAAAGATCAACAGATATGAGGGTAAATGTTAGTATATTACAGTACTTGGATACAGGAAGATGGTTTATTTCGATATACAATGACGAACTACAGCCTCATAGTGTCGAAATGATTGTGGCTGAAGCGGAAGGTGTCACAAATTCTTGTCCAGATGATTGTTCTGGTCATGGATCTTGTTATCTAGGAAAATGTGAATGCATGGACGGATTCGAAGGTCATGATTGTTCTAAAAGTATGTATTGTCATTATTATACAATTGTTGTGTCATATATGCGATGTTTGTACAAGAAATTTTGATTGTGTCTTGTTTATAGGTGTATGTCCCGTTCTATGTTCTGGACACGGTGCATATGCGGGTGGAATTTGTCATTGTTCTGAAGGTTGGAAAGGCGCAGAATGTGATGTGCCAGCTCATGATTGTGAACCTGCTGATTGTTCTGGTCGAGGGCAGTGTATAGCTGGACAATGCAACTGTAAAGCTGGATGGAAAGGAGCTAAATGTGATGAAGGTAAAGTTTTGAATTGAAAAAATGAAAATTTTGAAAATTGAAATTGATTGAAGTTACAAAGCTACCTGTGAAATAGATTTCATAAATTACTGCAATCTGGAGGTAATATTAAAAAAAGCGATGTAATAAATCCTTAACTGTGTTTTTAATAAACAAAGACTAAAGTAAGATCAACGTTAGGTT
The DNA here is from genome assembly GCA_002245505.1 of Calephelis nemesis. Taxonomy (NCBI): domain Eukaryota; kingdom Metazoa; phylum Arthropoda; class Insecta; order Lepidoptera; family Riodinidae; genus Calephelis; species Calephelis nemesis. The sequence goes on from NJDD01004016.1 coordinate 89,774, forward strand.
AAAATTGGTCTGTATCATATTGTAATAAAGACTGTAATACCAGGGCGAACCTTGAGTACTTAACTCTCTGTTTATTACTACGATGCTATGAATCTAAGTCGTTTAGGTTCCTAAAAAATCGTGATACTTTTTCGGGTGATTAGACCCTGTAAGAAAGTAGTCTAGTTACTTTTATAAGCCATAAATAAATCATAACCATAGTAGTGTTTAGAATATTTTCTAACCTTTAGCTTATATATTTATTTTAGTGGTATACGCTAGTTGCACTATCTGATTAAAGTATTCTAAGGAAGGTAGCATTGCACCTCCATACTTTAACATCTGTAATGACTACAAACTGAAAATTGTCTCTTATCTATCACTATTATATGAAATAGCAAAATGCAACAATTCACGTAAATTTGAAGAGTGTAATTTATTACATAGTATGATACAGATTTTGAATATAGTATCTACTTAATTACTTAGCTACATTCCTACGGATACGGAGAGTCCGTTTTACTGAATGTCGTATGTCACAAAAAATACTTTAAATGGTTGAGTTAGTTGCATTTGTTTGTTAATTAGTTACAGTGTAAAGTATTTCTTGCAGAGGACTGCTTGGATCCGACGTGCGGCGGTCACGGGTCGTGCGTCCGCGGGAGGTGCGTGTGCCGCGCGGGTTGGCGCGGGGCCGCTTGCAGCGAACGTGACGCTCGTGTACAGAGGTGTCTCCCAGCGTGCTCACAACGAGGTGTCTACGACTTGGACGCTGGGAGATGCGTTTGTGACCCCTTGTATACAGGAGATGATTGTTCGCAAGGTACAAATTGAACATTTTATTGATTTGCTATGTATATACATATTATGCCGGTAAATTTACTTTTGCTCAAGACCCAACATCCCCGGTTTCAAGTGCGTTGCCAGCACCATTACCACCTTTGGTGCCTCTCTGTGAATTTCCTACCATAATCCGTCTACTTGTTTTCCTTTCAATATCATAAAAAAATATAAAAAATGCAACAAATTTAAAGACAAAATATTACAAAATGTTCAAGATTACTTAATTAAAACATAAAAATTTTAAAACATGTTACGTCGAATCATAGATTTAGTATTTCTACTCTTTTGAATATAGCTTTACCTTTATCAAATAAAAACTATTCAACTATAGTTATTAAATTAGTTTAGTGTTAAATTTTTATATATATTAGATAAGCACTAAATCTTTTGGAACAAAAAAATAAGGCCATTATTAAAATTAATTTAGAAGTTAAAATCAAAATGAATTTAGAAGAAGTAAAACTACAAGAAATTCGTGTTAATTTAGCTAAATCATGAAGATACGAATATAAAATGTTCGTTACTAAAGATTACCTATTTAAATACTTTTTGTATTGGCATTAACAGTATTATGGTACACGGTGCCATAATAATCCTTGTGATGATAAATAACTTTTGATCAACAGTTGTTTGTTCGTTGGACTGCGGACCTCATGGGGTTTGTGCGGAGGGGGTATGCAGATGTGATGATGGGTGGACTGGTGCCTTATGTGATCAACGGCCTTGTGATACACGTTGTCATGACCACGGGCAATGCAAAAATGGCACATGCGTTTGCACTCAAGGCTGGAATGGAAGACATTGTACACTACGTAAGTAATAGACATACTGATGCAACAATCATTTATAATGTTAACCATCTGTTTGGATATTAAAAAAATGTTTGACTATAATAAAACATATTGTTGCTGACGGTAGAATATTGTGCAGCAACTTCTCCGTTCAATAATCAACCACCTTACCATTGCCAGCATAATGACTCTGTCATGTTCCAGATAAGAGTATAAGGTAGCCGATAGACTTGGACGATAGGTCTTTTAAGGCCTATGCCAGCCAAAGAATAGTGACCCATCTGAAACCTCTATGATGTCTACAGTGTACGTTTGTCTCTTAAAATCAGGAGAACCAAATACTTGTTGCTCCATTTCCTCATAAAAAAAACTTGAATAATTACGTGGTTTTAAAAATTTGTTAGAAACACAAGTACATATTAAAGATAAAATTTAAATTTGTATAAATTATACCTCTCGACATTAAGGATTCGTCCCTAAAACTTTTCGCATTGTTCTCGATATGTTTTACATATTTTGTTTTCAAATATCATAAAATCAATATCTGCTACCAATTCGTAAGTAGTATCTTAAGATAAACAACAAACTTAATACCTAACGATATTAAAGTAAAAAGGAACCGCCGAACAGAGCATTGTGTTGACTCATGCAGAATATTTTTAAGCTTGTTTAAAACTTTGTTTAGCTGGCTGCCCAAATGGTTGTTCTCGACACGGTCAATGCTTGTTAGAAGATGGCATTTATCGATGCTCGTGTGCTGAAGGTTGGGCCGGGACAGACTGCTCTATTGCACTTGAACTATCGTGCAGTGACAATGAAGATAACGACGAAGGTAGGCTATATAACAAATACACTGTAGACTCTGTTTTACAAAAGATAACCCATGGGAACCAAGCAACCCTTAATTTTTGAAATTGAGAATATTTATTTGAAACTGAAACAGTTATTCAGTTACAAGTTGCAAAACTGCATTAGTCAGAGACTGTGTCACAGCTATTAACGCCACATCGGGAAAACAAACAGAAGTTGTTCCAAAGAGGATAAATAAAATTTTCGAATATAAGCAATCTTGAAAGTTGCGTGCGTGCGTGCGTGTGTCTGTGTGTGTGTTTGTGTGTGTGTATGTGTGTTTAAAAACTCTCATATTGATACACTATGTTTAATTGAATAAAATTAAGGGTGGTTTAAAATTTAATTAACTCTTCTACATCATCGTACATATTATATACATATTATATACATATTATATCATCATCATCATCATACACTTAATAACAATAAAATGGGTTCATCTTTGAGAAGTCTTTTGTCAATTAGAGTCTGCAAATCTTAAAAATATACCAAAACATATTCTTATTTAACACTATCATTTCGAAGATGGCATGACGGACTGTTCGGATTCCGAATGCTGCAGTCGTCCGGAATGTTCTGAGCACATTATGTGCTTGGCTTCAAACGACCCTGTCGAAGTTCTCCTACGTAAGCAACCCCCGTCAGTCACAGCTTCCTTCTATCAACGTGTCAAATTTTTGATTGAAGAAAATTCAGTTCAAAGCTACGCACATATGGACGAATATTCAGAAAGGTAAGTCTTAAAATAGTTCATCAAACACCAAATCGATGTTGTAAAAGATATCACTAAAGGTTTTTGAAATCAAAAGTCGATATCTTTTATCTGAATTTAATTTATAAGAATAGGATCTGCACTTTTTTAAACTAATAGCACTTCTGGAACTTGTAGATTTACAAAAATCATCGCCATAGTATTCAATTCAGTAATAAATAACAAATCTACTAAAATGTAATTATTTTAGGATGTTATCTAGACCCTTTACCATATTGAATCCTTTATCTTCCTTTACCTCTCCGAGGATTTGGTGTGGTTATTTTAATTTTTAGTGAAAATTATAATTTAAATGTTAATGTTTTTCTTTGATATCTGGTGGAAGTGTTGTTGATTTTCCTATTTTTGGTCTGGAGCAAATATTACATTTATTATTTGCGTTCCCGGCATGTTTTTTTCAACTAAACTTTTATGTATTTTTTTCACATTTTGTTTTTACACACCAGATCCGATGTGTTGTGTATTGTCTAATGTTTATCCTTTGTGTGTGTCTAACCTTACCTGTTTGTCTGTACCAAACGAAAGCGTCCAAATATTATAAACAAAATTAATTATATTACAATTAAATTAATGCTCAAAGCTTACAAACAGTTTTGTTTGTCTTTCATTCAACAAATTTAGCATTTGATTAAGGCTCCCCGTTAATGACTCAAATCAAGAGAGTCGTGCAAAAATAATTAAAATTTAGACAAATTATCGAGAATTAAAATTAAATTTATTTTGTAGCTCACTTTTGGACTCTCTTGATCGGAATCAGTAAATAGTAACAGTCACAAACTGTGAAACTCCCTTTTTAATTTGGAAGATGGGTCCGATCTTGACTATACAAATAAGACAAAGCAAAACTGAATAACTAAAGTAGACAACCCACCTCGCTTTATATGCAAAAGCGCCTCAAAAGTTTGTTTGCATTAAAACACAAGCCGCTTTACTATTTTATTTGTGTTAAAGTCTGGAAGGGTTATATTGCGTTCTGGCATTTGTTTGTGAAGCCTGAATAAACGTTATTAATAATATAAATCACTTCGCGTATTTACCATCCAGCATGTAACAAACCTTTAGCATCAACAAGAAATTTATGCCTCCGCGTTAATTTATAATATCCATCCGTTACGTATACGCGTTTCAAAAAGTGGTGAAGTTGTTCTAATGCAAACGGGCTTTGATATTGAATCAGATTTTTTTAGAGATAAATTCGAATCATTAAAGCAAGTGTTAAAACGCAAGGTAACCAGCATAGACGAGTGCAATCGACCTCTAAGGTCGCTAATCGGGGTGGGGATGCACTGAGGGATGTAGGTATCTGTGTAGTAATCTGTCCTGTCTTTCTGTGTCCCTGTGCCGCCGTGTGTCCGCCACTCCTAGCGAGTTCTGGAATTCCTTTACACCATGGTAAGTGTCAGTCAACCCGCCCTCGCCCCTCAGTGTTCAGTATCTGTTAACCTATTCCCTTTTGTTGCGTCTCCTGCATATATGTGTGATGCCAGCGCCCGCCGCCTGCTCACTAAGTGACAGGCGAACGGCCGAATGTACGCTTTTCACTTTTCGTTTACTCCTCTGTCTGTATTTGTTTCATTCTTTATGTGTATGTAACATCTGTATGTCTTGTCTTGAATGTTTTTGTGGTTGCGACAAAATTTCCAATTATGGCAAATCATATTATTTTACGAGAGATTCTCGTTCTTAATATAATTTGGCGCTTCCACAATGTACTAATTTTGTTATTACTCGTCTACTATGCTTATATAATAGCTCACATATAATATGTATTTCCTATTTTAAATTGTAGGAAAATCATTACGCTTTCACGCAAAACTAAAACACGTTAGGGCCTTAAAATCGCCATTTAAAAATTTAATCGGGACGTAATTATATATCGTAAATTGAGCACTATTAGCGAACACGCAAATTGAGCTTCAAATAAACATACCCTTTTATGTGATCCTTGTCCTCTGTCTGCGTCTTTCATATGTTAACCAACCCTCTACCCAAGCTCTTTATGTGTCTAGATCCTTACCCTGTAACTAACCAAATACAACTTTTGAATGTACTTCGAATATTTCACAGTGAGACGTTAGCAACCACGTCGACATTGTAAATTACAACCATCGCTTTATTCATCGGGCACTTACTTCGTGATGTAAAATACATTGAAATTGGTGTTCTTAAATTTTAAAGAGGTGGCTTGCTTAGAGTATATCATATTTAAAGAGATTTATTCTAGAAGCTTCTATAACATCTAGAGCTTTTTAAATTTTTATTAATAGGTTATTTTTATAGCCTTATTATATACTTATGCTAAAGTGGGCGAAATTACTACATAGTCTTGCCGCCTCTTTTATTATGTAATATATAAATGCTTTCAGGTAAGATACAACGTACAATTTTGGACTTTGCTTATTAATTTTCAGAAGTGCGTACTTACATTATGTTACATTATGTATCTACAACCTAACAACGTTATTTTAAAATCCATTGCTTTTTAATCTTTTAATAAACATATATATATATATATATATATAGATACTTTTTATTTAGTAAACATTACAACGATTTATCTTTAAACATGTAGAAGCTACAATTCAAATATTTTTGACTTTTTGAGTTGCTGTTAACTTGAAATTTATAAAATTAAATGTACGATGTACTCAGTTGATTTCTATTGCCAAAGCAGCCAAAAATTTTGAAAGTGCCTTCAATTACTTTCTCTGGGTATACAAAAAATTGGGGAATTTTTATTCATTTTCCTGGAATTTCAACATCTGATTGCGAGTTGGTGGCAATTAAACTACCTCACTATACGCTTCTTCAAATAAAAAAAATAAATTCGTACAACAAGTGACAGACAAATTGACTTGCATAAAATATATAGAACTCTAACATATAACACCCGTCTTTTTGGTAAAAAGTTGAAATAGAAGGTGACGCAGTCGATTTTCCGTTTAACGAAGGAAAAAATTGGATACATTTTATGTCATTGAACCTGATTAATTTCTAAAAATATACATTAAGTGCTATTTTTTCAGTCTACGAGTACATACATTTTATGTACGTACCTACTTAATTTATTATATAAAATATTACTTACAAATCATTCTTTCTCAACTTTAACAATTTGAAATATTTTATTTGAAAAATAATGTAGATATTTATGAGGTTCTATTTTTTCATTTATTTTTTTATGCAATTACTCATAGAATTCATTTTTACCACCAATCACATACGTCCAACATTGGAACTTAAGAACTAGGGCATCGAAATTTGCTCGGTAAATTTTTATTTAAGTTTTTAGTGGTTTCTAAAAAATACGTTGGTATTTACGTAGATATTATAGATACCACAAATAGCTAGTTATTTATTTATGTGATTATTTTAGTGGAGAATTGATACACTTTCATAGGCCGACATTGTAATGAATGCGTGAGTCTCTTCGAAAATCACAATTAATTTCGAGACTTTAATTTAAGTGATAACGTGTTGGGTTGTAAGTATTAATTCCAAAAAATAATTTCATATTTTTACATAATATGTTTCCCTTGACACCAATTTCAAATGTATGTCTAGTTTAAAAACATATTATACGGAATATGAAAAATGATAAGTGGTCCGTGTAGCAGCTGTTACATGCATTATACCTACACATGTATTTGAGTAGATTTCCGCTTACAAATACATATTAATGTTATATGACTATTATGAAACCATCGTGTGACTAATGAATGATTGTTTAATGATTTTAATCATTCACATTATATTGTGTTTAGTAAATTTTCTGTAAACGAAAATCTAATCAAGATCCTTAGCTAATCCTGATAAGAGAATGTGCAATGCTAAGATCTTCTTATTTATTTTCGATTTTATTTTCATTCTTCACTTTCACAGAATTGCAAAATATTTTAGCACAAATCTCAATATTTGAGAATGCACATGGCGATATGATTCAGTTATAATATTGGTGCTTAGAAAAATTTTGAAGAAAGAAAGAAAAAAAAGAAATATTTATTTGCGGAATCTGTGTGTAAATGAGATGTTACAAAAATACTTAAATACATCACCATATTCTATCATATTTTGGTGTGCAAATATTTTAAGATTTATAAAAAATATTGTTTAATTACATAAGCTTTAACTTTTAAGCCAGTTGTTTATATTTATAACTAGTTTAATTATTTATTACCACAACATTTTAAAACTATAATTATATTTAACCCTGTGTACCGTAAACTACCAAAACAAAGGTTTTAGGTGCAAAACTTCTTTAGCTATAATAATAATAACCTTATTACAAAACAACTACCTCTAAATTGCTAAAATAACACTATTGTCGCTTATAATTAAATACATTTTAAAAAAATTTAATTAATTTTGTAGTCCTATTACATTTTCAAATTTTTGCAGTAAAAACTTCTTTAGCACTTTTTTTGGAATTGGTAAAAACTTCTAAACTTGCGTCGGGACACGTATCCTGACCGAAAATTCGTAAGACGACGCAGAGCGCTTGCGCAATTGTTAATGTTGTCATGTTTGCGTACGATAGCGCAATAAATTAATATTGTATTCTACCACATAAATTATAGTAATTTTATACTGATAATTGAAGAAATTCGTGCAAAATGATTCCCTAAAAATTCCAAAATGTCAAAAATGCACAACGTTAATATTCAAGTTTTCACTCCTGCCGGCATTCACGGCGTGCAACCCGTTTTTTTCTGAACTTTTAACAAGTACTTTCAAAAAGGGTGCTTTCAATTTCTAAAAATGCAGTGAAGCAACTGTGAGACCTCAAGTGTTGCACTTACCCATAGGTAAGTCTTGCTCGTTTGCCTCCTTTTCCATAAAAAGGGTTATAATAATATGCTATCCCGAGTTTAATTAGAGAGTAGTGTGACGAAAAACTAAAAAAAAAACTGAAAATACGCATGTAACAAGTAAATCAATGTATGACTACATTTTAACGAATAAAAATAAAGCAAATATTTTTGATCGTGAAATTAAATAAAATAACCTATTTGAAATATTATATAAGTTACAATTATTAGAAAGTTCTAAATTTATAATAAAAAATCAGTTTTAACTGTAGCTTTTAATGAAAGAGATTTTTACTAGTAACTAATCCTTAATAAAAATAACGCAGCTTCTATAAAAATACATTTTTGAAAACACTTCGATGTACTTACATGTTGACAGGAAGGTTAAGGTAACAAAGTTCGACGACCATAATATTACATGCAAATGTAGTTAAAAGTAATTTTGTGACTTTGGCAAAAAAGATTTCATACTTTATCTACAAGTTCTTCCTAATTTCGCCTGCAGGAAACGGCAGCTCGTATTCAAACCTCGGATTCTTTTCCTCATAACCAACTTCAGGAAATTATCTAGTAACTCCTATTGTATGATGTCCCTACGCCAATAAGTAAAAAATGATATATTTTTATCAAAATATCTACATGACCAGAAAAGTTGAAGAATCAATAACTATTCCGCTTACTAAGTTTAGTGTGGTCATATTATTGATTTATTTAACTTAACCACTTTTTCTTAGCCAGAAGTAAGAAACTGTTGAGTTAAATATTGTTTTCTATACTAATATTATAAAGAGGAAATGTTTGATTTTTCGTTTGTTTGAAATGAATAGGTTCCGAAACTACTGGACCGATTTCAAAAATTCTTTCACCTTTAGAATCCTGCATTATCCTTGAGTGACATAAGCTTCGTTTCATTAAAATCGGTGCAGTAAAAGCCAAGTTACGCAGGTGAAACTGCTAGTATGATATACATTCCTTTTCATCTAACAACAGGAATGTAATAATTAAAGTCAGATTCTTATTTCAAAGAGTTAATTTACTTCTATAACAAGGTAGAAGTATCCAGTTTCAGGAGCGATGAAAAAATATACATGAATAAAGTTTTTCAGACTTTGCACCGTAATTAACTTCGTCGAGAAATAAATGCGAGTACAATAATCTTGTAGAGCCCATTATCAGAAAAACATGACTGTAAATTATTTAAAGGTAACAATTTTGAACGTAAGCATTTAATCGACCCTTATCATTTGTCGTCGCAATCAGAAGAGGAAGTTAACGCCTATTAGCAGGTGTTGAGAAGCGTTCGTTATTTATATTTTTTCAGTAAAAATATTTCAAAATTTTTAAACTCAGTATTCCAATTTTTTTATGTATGCTATTTTGATAATATGGGTATCAAAAGCTTCGTATATATAGTGTCGTTCTATAGTTGAGTCATGGTAGGTAACCCAGACAGGCTTCATATTCTTTTAGCTCAGTATTCGGCAGCCCTAATAGTAACTCAGTAGGAAAAATATTTAAATAAATGTTTCAAAATATTTAGCCAACATCAACTACTTTTACCAACTGTAGTTAAACTGATAACAGTTCATTATACTAATGTTACGTCTAAAATGGTTGCTGTCTAAATTTTAAATACTTTGTAAAATAAATGTTGCAATATTTTAAAATTTACGGGATTTTGAAAACATTATTTCTTTAATTAGCTTATTAATCATTTTAGGTCTTGACAATTTGTCAAGACCTAATATTTTATTTAATTTATGATTTTAGGTGTGTATTGTTTTTTTTTAAGTCCAGAGGCCTACGCGATACTTTGATTACCATAATATGTAAACATGATATTACCACAACCAATATAAATTTTGCTAATATTTGTTAATAAAAGTTTTTAATTACAGTTGATATCAAAAATAAAACTAAATTGGTTTGAAAACAGAAACGAATAGAACTAAATCGTATTTTAATACATGTATAAGTAAAAAAAAGTAAACGAGCGCATTCCACTGGTCACAAAAGCAAAAATGCAATGTAACAAAAAAAGGTAATATTTTAGAAAAAAAAGTATCTTCAAGCCCATATTGCCGAAGAATTAGGCACAGGTACAACCACCCACGACTAGCCAAAGACAATTAGTCCCACAATGTGATAGGTGGTAGGCCTATCGCTAACCGGGCATTATATCCAATCCCGGGCAACGTTCATTTTATTAGAAAATTGAAAATATGCTTTTTATACTTTTTTTTGTTTCCCGACCCGGGGATCGAACCCGGGACCTCAAGAATTCAAGCCCGACGCCGGACCGCTAGACCACAGAGGTGAACTAGTATATAAAATATGATAGTATGCAACATTGCAAAATTACTATTCGCTGTAGAAGTTTTATATATTACTTAGATGTTGAATGTGCGGCACTGGGAAAAAAATAGTTCACTGTAAAAGCCTTTATCAACTTTGGGCAAACTACGTTTAGTGGCGTGGACGAAATTCCGTTCTCGTTTGCAGCTGGCGGCCGTTTGAACTTTAACAGAATATCTCTTTTATTTTGAATTTTTATCTCTTCCTATTAGGTAAGTTGCGGGCTATCCAAACCGTGGTATGGTTTGGATAGCCCGCAACTTCTATCTAAACCGTACCACGGTTTGGATATCCCGCAACTTACCTCGTTCTCTTATCTATATATTAATACGTGATGCCAAAACTTTGGACCCCTTTTTACGAAAATTACGCTGACGCAAAAGCATAAAATTTAGCACACTTATAGTTTATGTGTAGGAGAAGTGCATAACGCTTATATTTTTCAATAGTGTAATGCTTATAAAGTACATTAAATCAATAGGTTAAACAATACCCACACTACGATACATTTGACACATACAAACAAATATGTTGACGATAAAAGATCGCACTAACTATTCAGGAAATGAAGTAGTTGGTCTTAAGAAATGAAGATAACGTTCTTATCAACAAGATATTAAAATTTGGATATTAAAATGGTCGAATTTTGATCAATGGGCGACCACTAATTTCTATTTAAAACATCAGTTATCAATAGTAAATTTGTTATGGTCTTTATGATAAAGATTCTTTTTTTCTATTTTAAACTTAATTGAAAATCGAATCTACGATTAATAAATTACCTAAGAGACAAGTGGGTGTTTATTACATTTTTTACGGTATCTATTTTAGTATTTCCATCTACCTATTAGTATCGTTGACTAACACCCATAACTATATATTAATACGTATAAGTATAAGCATATAATTTGCTTACTTTGGGGTTATATTCAATTCGTGTAAAATTGTTGTCCAGGATATTTATTTAAGTGGCACTCAACAAGACTCCCCCTTTTTGTAACAACACACCTTATTTTTTTTGATACAGTTTAAATTTTAAAATTTCATAAATTGGTAAAAGACTAATGATCTAGTAATCCTAAATTTCAAACTTTTGTTACAATTTCTTCTTTCGAAAATAAAGCCTTACGCAGATAGATAGTCGTCGACAGTCCTGGCCCAACTAACGGAGCGAACCCATTGTCTCGGTAGAAACGTTGGATGTCTGTGTTTTCCAACAATAATGGAGAGCTCTGACAAACTTTTTGATTTAAGCTCTACATTAGTGCGTTGCCCGCTTGGTTAATGGTCCCACAGAAACATTTTGCATGTTAAAAACTATTCTATATTAATCCAAGTTACTCTCTAGGTTTCTGCCAAATTTCATGAAAATCAATTCAGCTGTTTTTGGGTAAAGAAATAACAACCAAACATATAACCTTTCACTTCACATTTATAGTATTAGTAGGATAAACCACTAATAGGCCATATATGTAGACACCTCGAAAGAGACAAGCATAAAGTAAATTCATCCCAAAGAACCCAAGGTACCGAGCAGCCTTACCCGAATCTACCGCTTCACCTACTCCTGCCACCATAATGACAAGGTCATGTTTTGATCCATAGGTAGAATAGTCGGTCGACTTAAACATTATAGGCATATAATCCCAGCAGGACAGTTACAAGTAGGTTGGCTACATACAACGGATGTGTCTTACTAGTAAGTGAGCCGAGCGCTTGCTTTTAAAAAACTACACACAAACATATATACATACTATACTTCATGCAAGATTTAAAAAATGACTCAAACTTAAATTTAGAATATGTATTTATTTTATAGGTAAGGTTACTTAAAACAAGTTATAGTTAATCCTACTGACATTATAAATGCGGAAGTTTGTATGTTTGTTACTCCTTCAAGCAAAAACTGTTAAACCGATTTTCATGAAATTTAGGACACACATAGAGGGTATCTTGGATTAACGCGTAGAATAGTTTCTATCCCGAAAAATGTTCCTGTGGGATCATTAACCATGCGGGAAACGCCGCAGGCAACAGCTAGTGTTACATAAATTATGTTATCCATACAACACAAACGTCTACAAAATAGAAAAAACATAACACGGCAAAATATAACATTTCTCGTTTTAACAGTAACTTACAAATAAAGGAACAACGAATCCAGGGTTACTACGTATGATATAATTAAAAAACATAAAGTAGTATATAAAAATAAAGTGGGTAATCAAGTACGAAATATTTTGTTTCCGTAAAAATAAGGAAAAAATATATAAATTAATTAAAACAACATACGTTTTTAAATTTGTAATTGACCAAACCTAACTGTATGAAACTTCGATATTTAAGCATAATATCTATAATGTAAACGTATTATAATCAAGTTAAAACATAAAGATTGTGTTTTCTTGTAGTACTTTTGTTTCAATTCGTAAACTTTAAGATAAAATTTAAGTTAGGATAACCTACTCACAAATAAATGTACAACCACAGAGTATTCAGGGTTACTAAGTATGATATAATTAAAAAACATAAAGTACCTAAGTACATAAAAATGAAGTGGGTAATCAAGTATGAAACATTTTGTTTCACCAAAAATAAGGAAAAAATATGTAAATTAATTCAAACCATAGACGTTTTTAAATTTGTAATTGACTAACTGTATGAAATTTCGATATTTGAGCATATTATCTCTAATGTTAAAGCTGTGGAATTTGATTTGACATTCCTTCTCCTGTCTGGCATAGTTTTCGAAACGGTGGAAGTTTACAGTAGATAGGGATAAATTAATTTACATTCTGATTTTTTTGTGTTCATAAATAATCATGTAATTAATGAAAAAAACAGTGTGTAAATAGTAAGTAAATAATTAAAATTACCTATAATAATATTTGCACGCTACAAGTTGATAAAATACCTTGGAACGCCTAAATAATTTTGTAACATGTTTTTAACACTCATATTCCGCAAATGTTTTTTTTCTTTTCTTTTTTCAAACATATTATGACCAAGTTAAAACATAAATATTGTTATCATGCAGCACTTTTGTTTCAATTCGTAAACTTTACTAAATTGAACAAATTGGATAAGCTACGGCCCACGAGGTTGGCCGATGCCGACACTAAAATGCCGAGAACTTTAAAGTAATAATAGTAGTAAATTGAATAGTAATAAAAAGTGTTGTAATGCTAAGTAAATGCAGAGATTAGTAATAAAACGTGATATTTTATTACCTGTCGTTTAAATCGTTATTCTTAAGTCCATTCAACAACTTAACTAAATTGAACTAAATTGAATAAGCTACCTGTAATTCAACAATGGCGTCTAATAAAACGATGATAATGCGACCAGTAATAAGTGTTGGAATAAAGATCACAAAGAAAAGAACTCAGTACGTGTCTAGTGACCTACATCGTGCATATCGTGTACCAATAAACGACAAATGTGTGATAAGTACTATAGTGTACTTTGAAGTGTAACTATCATAGATGTTGTTAATTTAGATCATTTTACTATCTGTTTCTCAATAGCGGTTTTTACATCGGATAAACCAGAGCTCTGTGTTACATAGTGTTTGTATAAGGCACAGGAATGTAGTCATGAATTTAATACGGCTCCCAAAAAGCATACAGATTTCCTAAAATCAATAGAAAATTAAAATAACTGTTTTATTCTGTTTACTTCTCAAATGACAAAATGAAATTGACAAGTTTTATTTAAAAAATATCAGCGGTTGCAGCAGAATTTCCTAGAAAATGCAGATGATGCTAACAGACTTGTTAACGTTATTTACTTTTATAATGTATTGAACTAATTTGTCCACATCGCGAATTTTTTTTTGAAATCATACAACAAAGAAGCATACAGCTCTCATAACTTTAAGAAGAACCACAGGGAACAGACGCAAATACAAGTAGAGGATTGGCGTAAAGTTGTCTTGTGGCCAGGATGTTAGGCAGTAAAGTGAAAATCTACAGGCTACACTACTTTCCGTGAAGGAACACGATAGTGATAAATATAACAAATATATGTTAGACAATTTTTTACTAAAACTTAAATCCCCTTGGTATACTAAAATATTTTTTCTATCAATAATAAATAGTACATAAGTACAAATACAGAACAAAGAAATTTTACTCAAGTTAAAGAAAATAAGTAAAAAGCCTTCAATAATCATATTAACATACCAAAGAAGTTATTCTATGTACAATATCTATCTTTAACTTCTGGAAACTTCTAAAATATTTGTGTGTAAAACAACAATTCTTAGTCATTTTCAAACTGTCTACTCAAAAGATATCATTCTCTTTGCACAGGAATTAAAATTAACTGAAGCTTAGGGTGTTTATTAAATATATTCTGGTATCTATTTAAGTATTTCTATATATTAGAATCATTGACTAACACCCACATCACAAGCATATGATTTGCTTACTTTGAGATTAGATTTAATTTGAGTAACTTGTCCAGGGATATTTATTTATTAGGGTTTATTTAGATTCCTAGCTTTTAGATATTACATTAATATAAGTGCGTTACATAAAGGTGCTTCTCAACGTAATGTAGGTTAAGAATATAACATTTCAACAACTTAACGGCGTTAGATTATTCTCAAGGGTTAAATATAGCGTCTAAAGTAGCTCTAATATAATTTGTAAAGCCTAGTAACTCAAGTGAATTATCTTCTTCGTTATAAACTAATATTCTAAATAAAATTTCCCTTGAGATTATAAATAAGCTTGATTTTCATTAACTTAATACTTATGACTTTGCTTCACCGCAATTTTTTTTTATGATATCGGAAGGCAAACGAGCACACGGATTTCCTTATGGTAAGAAATTCGCCTCGAAAAACGCCGCCTAGAGACACCAAAGGTGGTAATGGTGCGTTGCCAACCTGAGACCGGGATGTTAGGCCTCGAGCAAAAGTAAGTATACCGGCTACCTTACCCTCCGAACCGGAACACGTCATGACGTTATGGCGTCAGGAATAGGTTAGGCGGTGGTACCAATCTGGGCGAGTCGCTGCTAAACTCTACCACCTAGTCAGATGTCACGGTGTTAGTGACAGTGAGTTCATGCTTGCTTCTTACGAGCTGCCTGGCAAGGAAGGCAGATGGTCTATTCTACAAAAGAGTCCGGACCAACACGGGGAAAATTAACACAGGCACATTAATTAAAACAGGCTTCAAAATATAGGTATGTCAACATGTTTTTTAAAGTCGACATATTCAAACTTTTTTATCGACATTGAAATATTATTGTCCTGATTGCTATGAGCTAAGCAAAGAGTATAATAATATACAGGACGAGCTAAAAGAGGCTAAAAAATTTCCCTACAAACACAAACAAAGACTTTTTTATGACTTACGCGAGAATAATCTAGTTCAAATGCCTTAATATATTTTTTTTATCAATTTAGATGCTAATGCGCACGCTAAACAGTTAACGTTATTTTATTTAAAGATTCGATTACAAAAAAAAATCCAAAAAAAATAATGTCGTAAAATAATTATACTTTTTGACATATTAATATAAATAAAATTTATATATATAAACGTGTGTAAAAATAAATTAAATAATAAATTAATGAGATAACATTTATATGAGCTTTCACATTATATGGATCAGTGAGTAAACGCCAGCTTGTAACAATTGGAATCCCTGTTGGTCCGGGCTCCTTTGCAGAATAGATCTGTCTTCCTGCCAGGCAGCTCGTAAAAGGCGAGCATAGGCTTACTGTCGTAAGGTAGCCGGTAAACTTAATTTTGCTCGAGGCCTAACATCCCGGCCTCAGGTTGGCAACGCACCATTACCACCTTTGGTGTCTCTAGGCGGCGTGAATTTCTTTACCATCAAGAAATCCGTCTGCTTGTTGGCCTTCCAATATCATAAAACAATTAAAAATAATATTATTGTAATTTAGATATCTGAAAATTATTTTTTAGTCTTTTCCCTGACTACCATCGATTAGATCATAAAACTTCTGTCTAGGAATTTCACATATTTATAATATGTTTTTTATTATATTTATACCATATTTGTATGTATCCCCGATATCAATCATGAATGAAAATAAAAACTGTTTTATTTCAATGTGTAAATATGTCATGAGAGCACCAAAATATATTACAAAAACTGAATCATATCGCCAAATTGCGTTGTGCTATGATGAATTCCGGCACGTACTTATACGAGATGTGATGTCCAGCCGTGTGTCGGTGATGCGAGGGCAGGTTGTGTCCCCACAAGGTCTCGGGATCATCGGCATCAGGGTCTCCGTGGACAGAGAAGCACGCTTTGGATTCACGCTCACGAGGCAAGGAGGATGGTAAGTATTCTTATATTATATTTCACAATGTTTTATCACAGTGTTTGTTCGGGATAAACTCTAGAAACCACTGAACGGATTTTGAACGAATTTCGAATTTTTAGATAGTTCTTTGATTTGGTGCAATTTAAATGATAGAATAGTTTTAATGTGGATATGTCAATGAATTCCTAAAGGAGAATTAATAGTAGGGGAGTCTAAGAGGAAGACATGGGAATTATTCGAACCCGTTAGATTATGATGTAAGAGTTGTACCATTGTTAGATGTCATTGTGTATAAAGACTCTTCATAGAGCCGTGGTAATTTTTTTGGCCTAAAATATACTTTCACCGCGTCATATTGATGCATGGTGGGTTCATTGTATGGCAGAAATAAGTATCAAAAAAATCACCTTAACCTGAAGCGCTGGAGTAGATTTTCGAGCCAAAAAAATTAAAGAGACTATCCCGCAGGCTCGGCTCTATATAGAAATGTTATATATTATGGCAGTTTTTAACAAGAGTACATAGTACTCACACAGTAATCTGACGCGCTTGAGAGTACCAAAATCCCCATCTTTGGCTCCCCTACTATGAGTTACATTTAAATCACATCGATATGTGAATTGAGTCTTCATCTACGTAGTACTTGCTCATGTTGCTTTGACGTTAGTTTTGGTGAATGAACCCTTATAAAATATATTAAAATTACTTGTCGCTACATAAAAAACTAAAAACCAAGCGTTATCTACTAAATTGCCTTTATAATCTTATTTAAATGACTGTGAATAATTTAACTAAAAATAATTGTTCCTTTGAATTTGAAAATCATTACGAATGTAGTGCTGGTAATAATAATAATTTACTATGTCGCTTATATTTCAGAAAGTTCTTTTTTTTCAGTTTAATTTTTTTTAAATCTGTCGCTTTAATAAGCATGCTCTTCATTCTACTGATATATACTTATTCTAAGAGTATACTATCTCTTTCCAATGTTATAAAAAAGAGAAGAATATTTTAGATATATCAGATTAGCCCGGGCATGTCAACTCGTGACGTTTTTACTTAAATAGTTGAATAGATTAAAAATCTGTACAAATGTTATGTACAATCTGACAGCACTAAATGTGTTTTGTCTCCTTCTATTACTATCATTGAAAGAAAATAATAATAGCATAAAATTTGTTTAATGAGTAGGTTATAGTATAGGTCATAGTTTCGAGGACAACTAGCAGACTAAGGTAGGAATAACACTGAGTTGATATTATAGTATGTATCAAAATGTGATAAAGACGACGAAGTTGAACCTTAGAGTACTTAATTCCATGTTCATTAAGGCCAAGCCTAAGGTTGGCAAAGATTAACATATTTAGTGTAAGTATAAGCGAGTTCTTATCCAACCAATAGAAAATTAAATTCCTTATTTACCGCCTTATAGTGTACAGCAACAGCTAACTAACAGCAGCTAACAGAAACAAGGCTTCTCTAATAGTTAGCGACAACTTAAACCTATAGACAACATAGCTAGCCTATAACTGGGACTTAAGCCGCTTGTGCATATCTACCAGCTAACCTCTTCTCTCGTTGATTGTGATTATCGTGGCAAGAATTAATAGGGTGGTAAATAAGAGATTACTTTTAGTAAGATTCTAAGCGGCAGGTTTCTGTGTAGCACTCTACCACCAGTGTATTATTGATGACACTTACCTTACGAGTTGTCTCGGAGGGTGGTCAGAGTTGGAGATGTATGTTCTACTTTACACAGAGAACCTGGAGTAATAAAATATTAGGCACCCACAAATGTACCGGCTACCATAGCTTCCAGCATGGAACACAACGCTGGCGAGCACTGACACTACGACGTCAAGAATAATCGTAGGTACTAACCCCGATCAATATACGGCACAACACTACTACACTAGTAAATTGTTCATTTTTTTTGTTGGAAATTGGCGAACATAGCTCTCCCGGGGGTAAGAGACAAACTTGGCCTATACACACTACCGATGTTACAGGTACGTCGCTGTCCTGAAGCAAGGATGGAAGGCCTATTGTGCAAATCTACCGGACTACCCTCCAGACCGGAACATGATAGAGTCATTACGGTGGCAGGAATAAGAAAGGCGGTCGATTCCTACCCGGTCTTGTCCCTAATGACCTATATTTTAACTTGAACTCGCCTTAAGCTGGCATATCTAAGTCTGTTCTACTTAGCAGACCTGGACTAATACGAGAATAAGTCCTGTAGTGCATACTACATTAACACCAGCGGTCGTCGGGTCCATCATATACTGATGCCAATAAATAAAATATAAAATAATCAATAAAATAAAATTACAAAATCAGGTAATCACTTTTTAAAGACACAGGACTGTCGGTGGTATATGCACCGTCTTCTCTATACCTGCCGCCATAATGGCAGTGTCATGTTTCGGTCCGAAGGGTAGGATAGCCGATAGACTTACCTACATGACATATTATATATAAATAGGAAAATCGTGTTCTTATTCACTATCTTATCCGTTAAAGTTCAGTCTATACCTATTGAACAGGTGTCTATTAGCCAGGTGAAATATCACAAGTCAATGACGAAAGTATTTATAATAAATAAAATATTTAAGCATATCATAAAAACTAGCAGCTTGCGCTAGACTACTTAACTTTTGTCTTTAAACGCACTATTTTTTTTTTGTCTGTTCTATTATAAACAGAAAGCGCTTTATCTAAACATTTTTTGAACGGATCTATTTTATTTGCTATGTTAAAAGTTAATTATGTTTTTTATGGATTTTTATAGTTTACTCCTTTTGGCGGTTTGAACGGTTGAAACGGTTTGAGTTATAGGGCCCGGTACGGAAATTTTATGAGGAGTAAAATCAAGTGTAACACGAAAAGTTGAGGCGTTACGTAGAAAGAGACAAACATATATATCTGTAGGATTGAACGTGTAAAGGAATGAGATGGAATACATTACACAGCGTATCTCATTTCGGGATCTCCTCCCTACTTCGTAGCGAGTTCCTACTTCGTAGTCTCCGTACTTCGTAGTCTCGCTATCTATTAAAATACTGACTATTTGGATCACACTTCTAATGTCTGCGATGATACTAATTTAAGAAGAATTAACATAACTAAATCTGCTATATGAGACATGTGTGCTGCAAGATACATTTCGTAAGGAGTAAACTCCAATCGTGCGTCGTAGCTGACACACACACACTTTTTTTGTTTTATATTTTAGCATTACATACATAAAAAAAATACCGGCCGAATTGAGAACCTCCTCGTTTTTTTTAACACGATAAAAACTAAAGCAAACTTGAATCTTAAAAGGTACAGCTAAGTCTCACATTGCGCTGAGCAAGTAAACTCCATTTACATAAAAGCTCACGAATATGAAACAAAATTAAAAATTAAAACATAGATTGAAGGCTAACGGCCAATATTAATAACCAATCTTAATCCAAAACTTGCTGTTCAAGATTGATACTTTAATCCATTTTTATGTCATCGCTTGCCAATAACATATCTGTGGACAGAATAAATATGGCAATTAGGTATAGGATAGGCCGGCGGATACGCAGCTATCTAGATTGCTTGAAATCTTTAGAGATACATTATTAACATTGGCCGTAATATAGCGCTGAATTTGACTGAAATAATGTCGCGTTTTGTCAATACATACGTTTTTTTTTACTGGTTTTGACCCTTCCGAAACCCTTCAAGAGTTACACCCGAACGAATCTTCGAAAACTATAGCGTGTAACTCATTTGGTACTTAGTTGTTACTTAGTCCTATTATCAAACATATCGTAAACAAACAAATCGTAATGTAGAGTAAGAGGCTTTTTATAGAAAAAACATTATTTTAATCAAAGGTTTTATAAAATCGTAAGGCAACGAAATGAAAGCGCTACGGAAAACGTGTAGTGATATGGAAATGCTCGCTGATCGCATTCGTATTAGTGAGATCCGAGAAAGAGTGAGATTGAAGGAAAGTGTTGGTGTTAAAATGTGGAAACAATGACAGATGTAAGATTGACAAAGCAGATATACAATGGGAACGTGGATAGATGTAGGTACCCGAGGAGACTAAGGTTGACATTCCATGATCAGATCACTCGAATATTATCTGAGGGTGATGTCAAGAGCCTCCGAAACCGGCCTATTTATATGAAAAGGGTAATGTAAAAGAAGCCAGACAGGTTTGTCAGGATCGTTTCGATCGATCGATTTAGCGTGAAGATATGCATGTAAGGCAAACGATATAAATTTGCAAATGGTAAAAAGTCCCGTACAAACACCAAAGGTGGTGCGATGCCTACCTAATGTTAGGCCTCTTGAGTAAGTAAGATTCCTTACCCTCTAAAACAGACGTTGTCAAGAACGAAATAACCATAAAATGAAAAAAAAACCGACTAAAACCTATCCGTAAATTGTAACCATTTCGTCTACGCCAGCTTTCAAGTAAAATAAGTGCATCCGTTTAAAAGGTATAATGCCACAGACAAACACACAGATACGTCAAACTTAACACCCCTCTTTGTTATCTATTATAAAAACCATGTTACATCTGCGGATTAATTTACTAATAACTAACATAAGAGATCATAAAACGTCGATGAAATTGAAATCGAAGTGTAAATAGCCATTTTTTCTAAAGCTCTATAGAGAACTTACGAAGCTTTTATCACTACATATTATAAAACAAAGTCGCTTCCTCTGTCCCTATGTCGCTTTGTAAGCTTAAATCTTTAAAACTACACAACGGACTTTGAAATGGTTTTTTTTTAGTAGATAAAGTGATAGAAGAGGAAGGTTTATATGTATATTTCATAACCGTGCGAAGCCGGGGCGGGCCGCTAGTTAAATATACAATACGTTCGTAACAACTTTCTTGAGTTCTCAAATGTTAGCTTTTCAATTTTTAATATGCATATAAGTGTACACGTCTAAGTAATTTTAACGTATTTATGGCGTTTATATTAAAATTAAAGTAACGAAATAGAGGAGTACTTATATTTGCGTATATTTAACTAAAACCGAGCCCGAAAGAATTAACAAGAACCCACTCCATGGCTGGCTTATTCTAATTAACCCTGTTTCTTTAATTAAAAAAGGAATCTTATTAAAATAAGCTTTGTCTAACAAAACCGTAGCTAATTCATGTTGTGTTTTACACATTTAACTTAACTCTACTATTATAAAGGCAAAGTTATATATTTTGTAGGACATTAACCGTGAACCAATTTTGAAAAATAAAAAATTTATAGTTCAGAAAAATATCAGTCTGGAGAAAAAGAATTTGCCTTTTTTAAACATATATCACAACTGCTTCCCGTTTCATAGTATTATAATCTAAAATTAAATTTAAAATTTAAAAAAACCCCGACAGAAGAACTTAATTTTCCTTTACGCCCCACAACTCTTAAGCGACTCAACCGATTTTCATCAAACATATTATATAAGAGCACTCGTACATAAGTTATCCTTACTACAAAAAACTAACACCCTCTTTTTGCGTCAGGGGTTAAAAATGTATACTAAGGGTTAAATCATTGTTCTTATCACTGTAATTTTTTTTATGTGATAACACAGCGAACACGGTCACAGCTCTTCTGATAGTAAGTCACCGTAGACGTCATAGGTGCGTCACTGTCCTGTGTCGGGGATGTGAGGTCTTTTTTGGATGTCTACCGGCTACCCTAACCTCCGAATCGGAACATTAGGGTTACTCTCGAAGCTCGATTCATGCATTATTGGAAATTGGAATCAAATACATATGTCATTTTAGGTACTCTTGAACACAACACTGGCGAATTTAGTTAATAGTAATTAGTAAATTATTTTATCATATACGTTGAATTCATTTGTAACTAAATGTAAATAATCCACTAATTCTGTCCTCAAAAGTACATAAAGTGACATATTCGATTTCAATTTCCAATTCGCATGATATCGAGATTCAAGAGTAACCCTACAGAACAGTATCATTATGACTAAAGGAATAGAAAAGGGAGTGGATCCCTTCCCAGTTAAGTTACTGCACAACTCTCTACCACCAATAGTGTAATGACCTACTTAAACCTGTGCTTTCTTTTCACAAGCTGACAGAGAGGTAGATGGACTATTCTACAAAAAAGACTCACACGGGAAAAGCTTTTATTTGATATTTTCATTTTGCGTGTCAAGGACATAATATTATGTAAGATATCAATTACCTTTTTTAATTATTTTTTAAAAAAAGTATCTTCACGCCCCGAAGAGGTAGGCAGAGGCACAACCAGGGCACCCACGACTACTCGCCCGGTTGGCGATAGGTGCCAAGCCTATCGCCAACCGGGCACATATTAAATCCCGGGCAACGTTTTTTTTAATTAGAAAATTGGATAAACCCAATTTTCTTTTTGTTGCACGACCCGGGAATCGAACCCGGGACCTCGTGCAGTCAAGTCCGACAACTGAACCGCTAGACTACACAACATTATTTACTTATTTTAATGGTATTTAGCTTAGAAATAAATCAAACTTTTGACAAGGAACTAAGCAACATTTTTATCAAATAACATCCCCGCGAGCAAAGCCGCGTTATGTAGTTATTTTATTTTTATTAATTTGGAGATATGTGTATAGTGCATTGAAGCGTATGTATAGAAAAACTAACAACCCATATAAATATTTGGTTATAACAACCATACCGCTATCATTAGTTCTCCGATACGGTCATTACGAATTCCCTCCGCGTAATCGAATTACGTGATATGAAACGTAAACAGCACGGACAATTTACCGGAATGCTTGACACGGTTTCAAATTATTTCAATATTAATTTTTCGAAGGCTGTATTTACCTTTAGTTCTATTTATGCCTAATTTACTAAATTAAACTACAAACTAAACACTAACAATTATCCACGACTGCGCGTGTAAAGTCAAACTCTCTCGCAGCTCTACCCGTTAAGATGTCAAACATATTTTTTATAGTCAATTAATTAATTATTTTCTACACG
The DNA here is from genome assembly GCA_002245505.1 of Calephelis nemesis. Classification (NCBI taxonomy): domain Eukaryota; kingdom Metazoa; phylum Arthropoda; class Insecta; order Lepidoptera; family Riodinidae; genus Calephelis; species Calephelis nemesis. The sequence continues at coordinate 113,490 of NJDD01004016.1, forward strand.
ATAATTAACGCCCGCCCCGGCTTCGCACGGTTATAAGATATATATAAACCTTCCTCTTCAATCACTTTATCTATTAAAAAACGCATCAAAATCCGTTGCGTAGTTTTAAAGGTTTAAGCATACAAAGGTACATAGGGACAGAGGAAGCGACTTTGTTTTACACTATGTAGTGATGACGTATGCTTAAAATATCTTCTAAATTAATATTAAAAATCCTTAAAATTACATTATGTTATATATAAATAAAAATAAAAAATAAAATAAATTACTAAAGTGAATTCGATTTTTAAACGTCTTGAAAAAGCGATAAGTTTTTTTTATTAATTTGTTTGTTCTTTAAAACTACAGCATTCAGTTTAAAAGTATATTTTTACGTAACAGCATAGTAACGGAACCAACCCTTACATACATCCACAAAAATACCCGTAAAACATGGATATTTTGGAATAATTTCATGAATATGGTAATCCTAAGTCGGACCGGTTTTAATAAAGGTGGATACCACGGTTATATTTTTTGCTAACTTTACGCATAATCAACTCAGTCTTCGTTTATAATACCGAGGTAAAAATAGCGTGGAAAAATATGTTTGAATACAAGAACGTGACTTGAAGACACAAAGAAATATTGATTTATTCTAGAGGGATCTATTATCTTGTGTTAGCTTCAAGTAACAGGAAAAATGATGGATTTGAAACAGATATTTCTTCCTTTTTTTACAAAACTGCTTATTTCTTCGATATTATAGCAAGGATATAAAAGCAAAAGGTGTTCTTTTTTTTTAACGGGCGTTAGTTGTGAATTTGTGAAGTTGCAAATTGCATCAAGTTATTCAAAATTAGTTATAAGTCGTCACATAAAGTTGTGTCAAGGTCTTAGTAAAGCGATGGCCTCCTTACTCAAGCTCATTTAGTGAGATTTGGTGGCAACGAGAAATTACACGATATAATAATTTCTTCTACTTACTTATTAACTGACAAAATTATATTATGGAATGTGGATGGATGTAGGTACCCGGGGAGACCAAGGCTGACATTTCACGATCAGATCAATCGGATATTATCCGAGGGTGGTGTAAAGAGTCTCCGAAACCGGCGTGTTTGTATGAAAAGGGTAACGAATGTGAAGGAAGCAAGACAGGTTTGTCAGGATCGTGAGGTCTGGCTCTCGATACTCTCTGCCTACCCCGTAAGGGACTTGGCGTGAAGATATGTATGTATGTAAAATGATATTAAATGCCACCAACATGATTGACTTAATTATAATAATTATTAATACGTAGACGAAGTTCAATAATTACGAAAACAAATTACGAAAAAAATTATAAATTTTGACTTGTGACTAACTTTTCTCTCGATGGCGCCAAAACTATAACGTGTGGTTACTGAACGGAAATGCTGTTTCCATTTTTTTTTATGCTGGCTTTGAAATTGTTCGTCAGTAGGTCAACGGCTAAGTTCTTAAATTGAGCTGTTCTAATCTTTTTTTTTAATTATTTTGAATGCAAATCATTCTTAAAACTGAGCAGGAATGTATCCTTAAAGTCATAATTAAATCGACTACTTAGTAGTTTGCTTTGTAAATGAAACCAGGGCGAATTTTAATTATCGATTAACTCTTCCCGTCTAATTATTAAATATAGGCTAAAGTACAAGTAAAATAAAGTTGATATATTATATTATATCACAGTGAAATAAAGATAAAACCAGGTTGAACTTTGATGTACCAGCTTAAATCCGGATTTATTAATAAGACGGTTCACATACATATCGTAGGTACTTTGTACTTTTGTACCTTTGTACATTTTGTGAAGATTCTATTCCAAAATCTTAAAACCATGTTTCTGGAGAAAACACATATTAGGCATTATGTACATATTCACATTAAATTTAAAAAAAATAAAGATTTTTGTCGGCGAAAACATGTTTTTATTTTAAATCTATAAATGCTATATTTTTTAACCGTTTCTATTCATTCAATTACCGTAGTATATTCATTTAACTAAAAAAAATCTTTTAATTCGACGTTAAAACTTTGAAACAATTTAGCTATTTCTTCGATTTTATAGCTTTTTCGTCAAGCTTTATATATAACACAAGTACGATAAATACACTCCTTAAGCGATTTTCCATTATTATATCTTATAATAATGGAAGGCAAACAAGCAAACGGATTTCCTGATGGTAAGATATTCACGCCGCTTTGAGACACCAAAGGTGGTAATGGTGCGTTACCATCCTGAGACCGTACCAAATAGGTAAGTTTACCGGCTACCTTGCCCTCCGAACCGGAACAAGTCAACGGCAAGCGTTGGACGTTATGGCGGCAGGAATAGGTAAAGCGGTGGTCAATCCGGGCGAGTCGCTGCAAAACTCTACCACCTATTAGGATGGCACGGTGTTAGTGACGTTAAGCCTATGCTGTTCTACCCTGTTCCTTGATATTATTGCGAAGCGGATGTAACTTGAGAAATAACCGTATCAAATTCCTCCAGATTTTTTAAGGTTTCAAAACTTAGAAACTTGTAGCGATAAGGTCGCTTAAAATACTTAAGAAATCGGATACATGGGTTTGTATGATCTCTAAGAAAGCGACTTAAACATCGGACAAGTGCGAGTCACCTTTTTTCAACAATATGCTACGCTATCCCCGTATTTCTTGTATGGAGTCTTAGAAACCAAAATCAATGAAAGAAATGAGTTCGTTGTTTAACTGACTCCAATAAGAGAAGGGTCTCAATTTGATTGTATGTTTATTTCTTTATGGTCCTTTTTTGGGAATGTAGGTCATAAATTGAAGTGGTTCCACATTCATTTCATCATAATCTGACTAGTGATTTTTGAGTTAAACTTTTGCACAAATTTTCAATTTTCGTCTATTTTGACGACATCATTATTAACGACGTCTCAATGCCATTTCGGAATCATTAAAAAAAACATTTTGCAGTTAAATTATTGACAACGTTTAAGCCTTTAGATAATGCTATATAAATAATGCAGTTAATAGGTAAAAACCTACGTATCTTCACGCCCATATTCCAGAAGAGCTAGGCAGAGGCACAATCAGGGCACCCGCGACTAGCCAAAGACACTAAGTCCCACAATGTGATAGCTGGCCCATCGCCAACCGGGCGCATATCCAATTCCGAGCAACATTTTTTTTGTTAGAAAATTGAAAAAACCAAATTTTCTTTTTGTTGCCCGATCCGAGATTCGAACCCGGAATCTCATAAAAACCTATCCAGGTAGAATGTAAAAGAATCCTGAACAAACTAATACTTTTTTCATTAATGTTATTATTGTAAATTATAGATTATATCATTTGATAATCTGTAACATACATAAAGTATAGCGTGACATTTGTACAGGTTCGACGTGTTAGTTAACGGAGGAGGAGCAGTCACACTGCAGTTCCAGAGATCTCCATTCAAACCACTACGGAAGACTGTTTTCGTACCCTGGAACCAGATAGTTGTGTTGCCGCCAGTACAGATGGAGCTTAGCGATGACACTGTCAAAGTGCCAACTCCAAGGTAAGCGAACTAAATTATATAGATTCTTCCAGAAACTTCGAGCACTTAAACTACTCGAAACTTCTAAGTAAGTTTCTACGTAAACTCATTAAATTACAACTAATTAGAAACTAATCAAGGAAATGGAAAAAGCTGACGCTTTTATTTATGTGATTTTACTTAAAGATAACCTTGGAGACTGCTTAATGTTTATTGTCCTTAAGTGAAAGATATAGAATAGGATCAGTTTTCCAAGAAAACTATAAAATATAAAAGATGAAGTATCTTCACGACCATATCCCCGAAGAGGTAGGCAGAGACACAACCAGGGCACCCACGACTAGCTGAAGACACTAAGTCCCACAATGTGATAGATGGCAAGCCTATCGCCAACCGGGCACATATCCAATACCGAGCAACGCTTTTTTTATTAGAAAATTAGATAAATTCAATTTTATTTTTGTTGCCCGACCCTTGATTCGAAACCGGGACTTTAAGCAATCAAATTCAACAACTGAACCGCTAGACCACAGAGGCGATATAAAATATACAATTCTGTTTTCATTTGTAGAGGCAGAAGAAGGTTAACTTAAGTCTTAAAGATTGAAATTAAACAGAATACCTACTAGTTTTTAGGCGCCATCGAGAGAAAAGATGGTCGAAGTTTTTTCATAATTATTGAATTTCGTGTTTATATTCAGTGAAATTAGTCAATTTTGGTAGCATTTTGTACAATTTTATTCAGTGAAAGTGCACAAATGAAATAATCATGAAGAAATTAGAATATCGTGTATTTCCTCGTTGCCGCCAAATCTCACTACATGAACTTGTGTAATAAGGCCACCGATTTACCCAAGACCCAGACATGACTTATTGATGACTTATGACTAATTATATTTGAATCTTGGTTTTAGTAAATTTGATGCAAATTTCTACTTGACTAATGGCAAAATGCTAACGCGAATGCCAAAACTTAAAGAAAAAAATAAAAAAGAATACCTACACCTAGCAGCCTAGCGCCGTACAAATAGTGATCAAACCTTATTACAATTTAAGCGCAGTTAAACTGTAAAAACCCAACTCTAATTATTTTATAACCAAGTCACGACTTGAGAAATAGCAAAATTCTAAAATGGTCCCACGTTAATTTTCTCAACATCCTGCTAGTAGTTTTAAGTTGTACTATGTAGGTACAACGTAATTATATTTATCTCAAATAAATTTTAAGCATTATTTCGTATAACTCAAACCACTAGTCGGATTATTTTCCTCCGTGTTGGTCCTTTGCAGAATAGACCATATGCCTTCCCACCAGGCAACTCGTAAAAGGTGAGCATAGGTATACCGTCACTAACACCGTGACAGGTGAACAGGTAGTAGAGTACAGCGATTTGCCCAGATTGGTACTACCGCCTTACCTATTCCTGCAGCAATAAAGTCAGCGCTAGCCGTTGACGTGTTCGAGTTCGGAGGATAAGGTAGCTGGTAAACTTCCTTTTGCTCGAGGCTTAGCATGCCGGCATCAGTTTGGCAACGCACCATTACCATCTTTCGTGTCTCGAGGCGGCATGAATTTCTTACCATCAGGATATTTTTCTGTTTGTTTCCCTTCCAATATCATAAAAAAAATATGATAAAATTAATAAGGAATCACCTCAGACTATCTTTCTAAAAAATAATCATCAAAATCAGGTCATTATTGGCCAAGTAAACAACAACCAATCGAAATGACCTCGTCTTTTTCGAGTCGATTTAATTGTTTTTAATTGAATTTAAATGCATAGGAAAGTTAAGATAATCGCAAAGTGACCACAAGGATTATAATACCAACCCTAACGCGTACCTACTTACCCTACCCTCCCAAATTTGAACAATATTTGGATTTAGTAGACGATTAAAAACTTTTTGTAGGACAGCTGTTCCACTCTGATAGAACTTGATGTCTCGTCCAAGACTTTTCGAGGCGAGTATTGTCTTAGAAATCAATGAAATAGAAAATGTTTCCGCTTCATCATAATATTACTTACCAATATAACTATACGTATACTAGGTTAACGATATTCCAGCTAGGTACTTACGATAGTAATAATAATAATAAATATCTCTGGACTAGTCACACAAATTGAATCTAACCCCAAAGTAAGCAAATTTTATGCTTGTGTTATGGGTTTTAGTCAACGAAACTAATACATAGAAATACTTAAACAGATACCAGAATACATTTAATAACCTAAGGATAAGTACCTAAAAACGTAAAAAATAATAAAAAAAAGTCATAAATAAAAATAATTAAATTAAAAACATAGTTACTGTCGCCAAAAAGTTGGCGCTCCCAGCTGTTCACCGTACACCTCGAGAGGTCATTAACATTTTGCGGAATATTATAGCTATAATTTGTGTATTATGAGTCTGATTTTTTTCAGATAATATTATGATTTCTACTATTTCAGATAATTGTGCAGAATATCCGGCCTCAATTTCTTGCACTAATTTGAAAATGCCTTATATAATAACATTATATACATTTTTATAATTCATGACATCACAAAGCTATGTACTTATTGATACCTTTGAGTTCAGCCAGTATTCTATTTCTTATCTCCCACTGAAACTGCTTGAGAGATCATCGTCAAAATTAAGGTGACCGCTCCGTTGGTCGAGCGATTAGCGTCCACACCCAACGCCTCAGACCGACCGCGAAGTTTGGGTTCCATTCCCGACGGGGCCAGACATCCTGTGTGTCTGTTTTTCTGGGGCTGGGTGTTTATCAAATGGATTCCTAGCACATTAGACCGATCGAAAGGCTTGAGTTTCGTTCCCAATGGGAGCAGACATTTTGTGTGTCTGTCTTTCTGGGACTGGGTGTACATTAATTTAATTCCATCATCTATATAAGTATTTCCGTATATAATTATCATTTACTCACACTCATAACACAAGCATAAAATTTGCTTATCTTCGGGTTAAATCAGTTTGGATAATTTATTACCGGATATTTATTTATTTATCAAAATTAGGTTACTCTACAAATTTTATCGCGGTGGGTTCAGGCGTCTTGACATACAACTCCTGACGAAATTTATTTAACAAACAAATGCACATTTGTTTCAGTTCAAGAGGTCTTTGCCAATTTTTTTTCTGAATTTCTGTTAAGTTGTTATGGAATAAGATATAGATATGTCTGTTGACTGAAAACTCTAATAATAGGTAGCTCTCCTCCTCTCTAAGAGGTGCACAACCCATGTGAAGTAGAAAAGCAAGGGTTGGAACCTAGTTCCCTTGCTTAAGCGTAAAAAACAGCTTGCATTAACTCCAGGATGACAGACATACTTACATTTTTTATAATATCGAAATATCGACAGATATCGAAAGGTAAAACAGTTTTAAACGGCCTTGCAATTAAAACTGTATATTATTTTATTATTCGTCGCTACACCCACACACGATATCTCTCCTCAAAACTTGCCTAAACAACTTTTATAGCCAAACTCGTAGGTCCAACTGTAACCAAATAGCTCCAGATAAAGCGGAATCATTTTCTAGATAAGAAATTTCTAAAATTAACTAATTGTTTTACGAGCGGTGATCGTTTATCATGTGTTTTAATCGACGATTAAAACCCTTGATAAACTTCTATTGCTTGTGATGGGTTAATCAACACTTGAAATCACTTATTTCTATATACTCGTACCTAATTGAGTTATCATCACAGTTTATTTAAAATTGTTTATAACCTATTCCTGCCGCCATAACGTCATGACGTGTTCCGGTTTGGAGGGTAAGGTAGCCGGTAAACTTACTTTTGCTCGAGGCCTAACTTCCCGGCCTCAGGTTGGCAACGCACCGTTACCACCTTTGATGTCTCTAGGCGACGTGAATTTCTTACCATCAGGAAATCCGTCCGCTTGTTTGCCTTCCCTTATCATAAAAAAAATCACATACATCTGATAGATAAACAAAGTAAGTAAATGTGTTTATGTCAGCATCCCCGAAGGGGTATATAGAGGTATCACCAGGCCATCCATGATTAGCCGAATGTACTTCTTCCTACAGCGTGATATTAGCCAAAACGCCTGCTAAATTTGAAAAAAGTAGTGATTTATTTTTTTTAAATTAAGATATAGGTATAAATTGACGGGTTTTTTTGTAAATTGTGCTGTATGTTTTGAAGAGGGTGGCATAAATAACTTACATATGCAAAAAAAAAACAATATATTTGCCCCTAAGAACTGAAGCTTCAAATAAAACTACTCCTCCTATAGAAATGCCTAAACCCAACGAAGTAAATAATTAGTAAGAGTAGGAAAAGAGATCCTAAACATCCTAGCCTCGAAATAGCAGCGTACTACCTTCACTACCTTTGTGGTTCCGAACTCCGTTCAAGAATGTGTTATGGTGGATAATGTTTGAATTTGTATCTAATCACTTGTAGTATCAAAAAATACTCCTTTCTTTACAAGTTACACAAATTCATCTAACCTCAAAGTAAGAAAACTACGCTCGTTTTATGGTTGTTAGTCAAAGATTGTAATAAATAGTAATACTTAAACTTAAATAGATATCAGAATAAACTTAATAAACTCCCAGACCTGGAAATGCAGATATCTAAATCACACAAATGCCTGCCCCGGTCGGAAATCGAACCCGAATCTCGCGGATAGTCGACTGAGTGAGATGCGTACGCTTGCCATTCGACCAACGAGGCAGACAAATCATTGTAATCATTTATGACCATATATAGACCAACTGAAAACCTCACATTGGAAGTTCCCCATATTATATTTAGAATGGTTTTTCTCATCATGAAATCCACCTGCATGTCTGTCTTCTAAGACTATGAAAATACGTAGCATTAAGCCCGGTTTCAATTATCTACGATTCGTAATCCGATAGTATAACCATTGGTAGTTTGCATAAAATAACGAAGCGTTGCTGAAACTTATACAAAAATGTTAAGAGTTAGCAATCAATTAATCGACTACTTTAAAAACTACCTTTATTAAGAAAAACGACTCGTTTTCCGAATATAGAAACCAGGCATGAATAATTCGCTTATGTATGTGTATTTTATCCAGAGCACCAGCACGGCTGGACTGGTCCCCAATGCCGCAGTGGTGGGAAGGCAGCTCGCCCCCGTGCGGCGCACACGACCACGAACGGCTGCGGCCCGAGGTGGTAGCTATGCCAGTACTCGCCGCACCAGCAGCTTCTTCACCCACTACCACCACCGTCATCTATCCCGAGGCGCAGGTAACTTGTGTAACACATAAGGAAGACTATCCCACTAGAACTTAAAGGCCAGTCAAACACACGAAAAAAATCAATTCTGTCTGTAATCTGAATTTTAAACCCATATTTCTTGATACGTAGTTAGTTTAAGTTTTTGTTTATTCGCCAACAACAAGCATTCATTTCATGATTTGTTTGTGAAATGAAAGGTTAGCTGATAAAGAAGACATCGCGTCAAGCTTGCCTTTTGTATAACATTCCACCTGAGGCGACAAACCACCTCTGTTCTATGTTTCTTTATATGAAGCTTCTTCTGATAGTTATAAGTTAACACAGGAGAAAAGAATTAGCAGTAATAGTATATCCGTTAACGCGAAATGCTATGACCAAGGAAATGGGAGTTCGTTTTTATACCTACGTGGTGTGATTGTGGTGTATAAAGAAGTTTAATTAATTAAAAAATAAGTTTCGTTTGTAATTATTACTATGATTGTTGAAATTGCACTGTTTTTTTAGAGTTGCGTTAATATAATTATTAAAAAAATAATTAAACTGAAATACATACACATATACATATATACACAAACACACATATACACGCAAGCATCTGTCTTTTTAAATGCCTTTGGATAAAAAAACGACAAATTTACTTTGGGTTTTATTCGCTTTATACCCTTATATATTTGGTAAAATAATGTAACATTCAACATGTTATTTCCATATTTATTTGTTTAGTATTAATATTCTCTCTGAACTTAGTAATAAGTCATCTTTCACTTCGGTCTATTTATCCGAGAACTCTTGAAAAACCACCCTCAGGCAAGTCTTGGCAAGGCAATGTAAATAAAAAGGTTTTCACGAAAATACTTTTTGCAAAAGTTGCACCGTGTGATAGCGGGTGATATACATGCTTGAAATTTAAGCACTCTTAAAATAAGTTATACAAACACTGCATCTCCATACGAATCTTATATATGCCAAATCTCACACTCGTCTGTGCATGTAAAATGCTTAAAAGAGGTTAGAATGTTTTCTCTTCGCGTATATACTTGAATATATAGCGAAACTAACTGTTACCTGCGGCTTCGCCCGCGTTTTCGCAGGAACCCGTTGTGCGATCGGGATTAAAAGTAGCCTATATGTTAATCCAGGTCACAATCTATCTGTGTTCCAATTTTCAGACAAATCCGTTTAGCCATTAGAGCGTGAAAGAGTAACAAACATACACACATCCTCACAGATTTTCGCATTTGTAATATTGGTAGGATCGTTATATTGTTCCTACTCTATATCCATGCCAAGAGAAACGCACTGTTTACGAATTTTCTACACATGCATACACACATATTAAATTGGTACATTCACGTCAAGTCCCTAACGAGGAAGTTGGTAGTGAGTAATCGACTGCCATGTGATAAGATCCTAGCAGACCTACCTAGCTTCCTCCACATTTTCATACAAACACGCCAGTTTGGGAGACTCTTGACATCACCCTCGGATAAATACTCCAGCGATTTAGTCGTAGAATGGAAAGCTAATCCATCCCGGGTACCAACAACCATCCAAATTCGCCTTTTATATTTGTTTTGTCAATGTTTCATCTGCCATTGTTTTCATATGACCGGACTAATTCCTAAAAGGCTTTTATTATACTAGCGGCCCGCACCAGCTTCGCACGGCTATGAAATATACATATAAACCTTCCTCTTCAATCACTTTATCTACTAAAAAAACTGCATCAAAATCCGTTGCGTAGTTTCAAAGATTTAATCATACAAAGGGGCATAGGGACAAGGAAGCGACTTTGTTTTATACTATGAAGTGATAACCACCACCAACCTTCCTAAAATGTATAAATAAAGCAGATTGTCTTAAAAAAGTGTCTTCACGCCCATATCCCCGAAGAGGTAGGCAGAGGCACAACCAGGGCACCCACGACTAGCCGAAGACACTAAGTCCCACAATGTGATAGGTGGCAAGCCTATCGCCAACCGGGCACATTTCCAATCCCGACCAACATATTTATTTCATTAGAAAATTGGAAAAATCCAATTTTCTTTTTGTTGGCCGACCCGGGATTCGAACGCGACCTCATGCAGTCAAGTGCAACACCCGGACCGCTAGACCACAGAGGCTGTAACACAGATTGTCTTCTTATTTGATTTCCTCAAAATGTGTATTCTTTTAATTTTCATGATATATCATCGTTTCAGATTGTCAGCGAATCGTTTGGAATACCTGGATCATCGGTCAAACTGACATATCGATCTTCCCAAGCAGCTGGGTATCTTTCCTGCGTGCATGTCCAACTAACACGAAGGGTAGTCCCAGCGTCTCTGGCACGAGTTCACGTACGAGTAGAAATTGAAGGGTCACTGTACACCCAAACTTATGAAGCGGATCCAGATTTGACCCATGTATTTGCTTGGAACAAGAGAAACGTGTACAAACAGAAGGTTAGTTTTTTATTCCTTATGTAAAGACGTCAGTGATTTAACATTCAAATATTTTAACTAATTTATTCTGTACTAACAATTACAATATTGAAAATTATCACTGTAAAATATTTTATTTTTAACTTAAAGTGTGTAAAATAGGTATTAATTAACTTTGCGTATCTCTGCCAAAGAGCGATTGAGACAATGTTTCTACTTAATGGTAAAGTATTGAAATTATCGAGAAAAACTAAACAAATTTTATGTTATCGCTGTCTTCTGACAGCGATAGTAATAGAAAGAGACAAAACGCGTTTAGTGTTGTCAGATTATTTTGAACATGTCACATCTTCAGATTTTTAATCTATTTCTCGAGAAGAGTTGATTAAAAACTTCACAAGTTGAGATGTCTAGAATAATCTGGCATGTATAAAATTTCATCCATCTCCTTTATTTTTGATCAATTTGAAAAAGATAGAATACACAGAAAATAAGTTTTGTTTCCAGATTTATCACTTTTTTAATCTTTAACGTAGCTTTCAACGAATCTCCGATATTTTTGTCAAGTGAAGTTTTATCAAATGTTCTCTTAGATATGAAGTATCGGGGAAAATTATACGCAACCAATCGCAATAATAACTAAAATAGAGCTAAATATTTGAGGTAAGTACTGCGGTCTGTTTCGAATTAATTACAAATCCAACCCAAAACTCCTTTGTTTTCAGGTTTACGGGCAAGCTCAAGCCGAAATCTCAATCGGGTACGAGTACTCTTCATGCGCGTCAATAGTTTGGGAAACACAAACAGCGACCCTCGCCGGGTTCGACGTCGATATCTCCGACATCGGCGGGTGGGGACTAGATATACACCACCACTACAACTTCCACGAAGGCATTTTACAAAAGGGCGACGGCGCGTTGTTGCATTTGAAACAATATCCTAGAACTGTGCAGGTACGTCCAAATAGGAGTCCATATTTATTTAGTTACATTTGTTTTTGTGCAAAATTATTTTAAATATTGACTGGTAATTATTTAGTTCTCCCGTTGAAACCCGTTAATATGTAGGAATGAACAGTATTTCTTCAAGGTCTTATCTATTTTTATCCTAATATTCATCAAAATCGGCTCAACAGTTTCAACTGTCAAATGAAAACGTACATGATTACACATTTTCGTATTTATAATTTTAAGTTAGTCTTTTTTATGTTACAAAATACCTATCTAACGGACGGGTCGCCTGATAGTAAATGAAAATACCGCATATAGATACCAAAAATGATACTGTTGCAATGCTATCTCATGACCAGGATATTAGGCCACATTTGCAAATTACCTGTCTACACTACCCGCCAGCACGAAATATAACACTGGATGCACTAATTCTATGGCGATATCATTAACGATATCATACAATACATTATTACTTTTGAATAGGAAAAGGTGTAGACTGTGTAACAGTGAGATCCGAGAAAGAGTGGGATTGAAAGAAAGTGTTGGTGTTAAAATGCTCCGCTGGTTCGGTTATGTGGAAAGAATGATAGATGAAAGATTGACAAAGCAGATATACATTGCGACTGTGGATGGATGTAGGTACCCGGGGAGAACAAGATTGACATTCCACGATCAGATCACTCGGATATTATCCGAGGGTGGTGTCAAGAGTCTCCGAAACCGGCGTGTTTGTATGAAAAGGGTTATGAATGTAAATGGAAGCCAGACAGGTTTGTCAGGATCGTGAGGTCTGGCACTCATTAATCTATCCGTCGTAAGGGAGTTGGCGTGAAGTAATGTATGTATGTATATAGACTGTGTACAAGCAAAGAAAAATCTAGAGATAATAAAAATACACACACTGCAGACATCCGAAATATCTGATTTTTTAAATACCTAATTTCTCAGTATATTTAATTTAACAATTTTATGTAATATTCCAGGTGGTTATGGGCACAGGTCTCCAAAGATCTCTAAATTGCCCCGATCATTGTAACGGTAAAGCAGCAGACTCGAGACTTCTTACACCAACCGCTCTAACTTCTGGTCCCGACGGCTCTCTGTACGTTGGGGACTTCAACCTGGTACGGCGTATCACACCAGAGGGCGTCGTTACCACTGTACTACAACTCGAGTAAGTTTCAAAAATAAATAGTATGTAATCAACTTAATTATTTAGTTTTTATTATTTTTATTCCTCTAATCTTACACAAATTAGTAAAAATATATTCATCACAAGTCTAACCGTTATTATCACCTCTGTGGTCTAGAGGTATGGCGTCGGACTTCTTGAGCTCCCGGGATAAAAATGAGCAAAAATAACGTTGCCCGGGATTGAATATGTGCCTGTTTGGCGAATGATTTGCCACCTATCACATTGTGGGACATTGGGTGCCTTGGTTATGTCTCGACCTACCCCTTCGGGGATATTGGCGTGAAGATACTTTTTCTATCAGTTATTAACTTAAATATA
>NJDD01004016.1:127183-139116 GCA_002245505.1 Calephelis nemesis
AGCCAATTACAGGTCCTCACTTATAGACACATATTAAGCATTAATATATAAATGTTAACACTCCACCATGATACACGAAACATATTAAATACCAAAAGAAACAAATATATAAACAAATATATATCACTGCAAAAAGTAATTGTTGCTGTAGCATCGCCTTGCTTTAGAAACATTGATTATAAATGGATCAATATCTAGATTTTTACATAAACGATTGAAAGACCTGCTCGCTCTTATTAGATATGAGTTTTGTCTATATTTAGTGGCAGCTTTGGAAATATGCAGAGGTGGGTTAGATCTTGGGGAAAATTTTGGCACATTAAACAAAATTTTATTCAACAGTTCGGGACAGTCTATATCATTATTAATAATTTTTAAAATATGTGCATAGTCAGCGAATTCACGCCGTTTATATAAAGGCAATAAATGAAATTTTCTACAAAGGTCATCATAACTGAAGGAATAATAAGGTAATTGCAATCGGTAACACAAATAACGAACAAAACGTTTTTGAACTGGTTCAATACGATCGATATACTTATGATAACGTGGATTCCAAACTTGTGAAGCGTACTCAAGGTTACTTCTAACAAAAGCACAGTATAAAATTTTTAATGTCTTGATATCATTAAAGCATTTCGATATACGCATAATAAACCCGAGTGACTTAAATGCTTTGTTAACAATTGCTTCAAAATGAGTATCAAATAACAGCTTGGAATCATGAATAACTCCTAGATCTCGAGTTATATTAGTCCTTTTTATATTATGTCCTAAAAGGGAGTAATCATAAGATATTAGGTTTCTTCTTCGGGTAAATGACATAACTGAACATTTTAATGGGTTAAGCTCGAGACTATTAACTTGACAGTAAGTTTCAAGATTATATAAATCTGATTGTAGGGCCAACGCGTCCTCAACAGAGGAAATAGTTGAAAAAATTTTCATATCATCTGCAAAGCATAATAGACTAGATGTAGAAAAACATGATCCTATGTCATTTATATATACTATAAATAGAAATGGTCCAAGTAGAGATCCTTGAGGCACACCACTCGGCACATAAACCCAACTAGACATGTAGTTGTGTAGTACTACCGCTTGCGTCCTATTGTCTATGTAAGACGAAAACCACCTCAGTAAATCACCATGAATACCTAATTTAGATAGTTTGCGTAACAGAGTGCTATGATCAATTTTATCGAAAGCTTTACTGTAGTCCGTGTACACTACATCAACTTGTTTACCTTTATCCATAGCTTCGGAAATATAATCATTAGATAAAATAAGGTTTGAAGTGGTAGACCTTCCTTTAAGAAACCCGTGTTGAAAAGTACATAAATATTTACCCAGGGATGAAACCAATGGGGCATAAATAACTTTTTCAAAAATCTTTGCAATTATGCATAAGTTTGAAATAGGTCTATAGTTCTCAACCTCGCTTTTTGGTCCCTTCTTATGTATAGGGGTTATAAATGCTGATTTCCAAATACACGGGACGATACCGGAAATAAGTGATTTTCTGAAAAGTAAAGTAATCGGTAGTGCAATAGAAGATGCACATTTTACCAAAAATTTTGCTGATATATTGTCAGGGCCTGCACCTTTATAGATATCCAGATTTTTTAACAACTTCTCAATTTCCTTCTCATCTATAGTTATTTTACTAATATAGTTAGTTACACTTAAATCTGAGCCTTGGGAAGAAAAACTAGTAGTAGAAAATCCACTGCTAGATCTTGGAACAGGAGAATTGAGAAAAGTAGATGAAAAATACATTGAAAATGCATCACATATCGATTTACCATCAGTCAGGTTCGTATTATTGAATTGCATGCAACTAGGCATAGCAATTGAATTTGACCGATTTTTCACAAATGCCCAAAATTGTTTCGGGTTATGCTTAATTGCATTCTCAGTCAGATGTAAATATTGTGTATAGCATTTGGACTCTAATAAATGAACTCTATCTCTTAAAAGTTTATACATGGTTTCATCAGATTTATTGCCATATCTATGATATTTTTTGAGATACTTATATTTCTCCTTGATAACCTTTACGAGCGAAATGCTATACCAAGCGGGAAAAGATTTATTAATGTTTTTTTTTAACGGTATATATGTGCGCTGGAGGTCTGAGATTGTGTCATAGAAAAAAATCGTTAATCCAATCTTATTACGAATTGCCTCATTAATGGAATGAAATTTTGATTCCAAAATCACCCTTATCAATTAAATACCGGGTACGTGGAGCATACTTTAAAGTTACCTGAGGAACGGCGCTAAAATTTATTACAAGAGCCGGATGGTAAGAATCTATAGGTAACAATGGAGATAAGCATTTAATAACGTTACTATATTTAGTAGAAATTACAAGATCAAGTGTTTTTCCAAATTTGTTAAGTACTCCATTGAATTGTTGAAGGCCTAATATATTTAACTCGTCTGTTAATAGCCGCTCCTCGCTGCTTACTACGTTAGGTGGTTGATATGCTGATTGATCTGACGAAACCCACGTTATCGAACTTAAATTAAAGTCACCGACAACAAGGAATTCGTCATTGGTATTATTTAGTACAACCTGGCTTAAATTTGTTAAAAAATTTGACAGTTGGGAGTGAAATTATAAACCATTATTTTGTTGACATAAATATACAACACAAATATATAAGTTGGTAAAAGTCCTTACCCCTGTTTGATTTACGCGCAAACATAACCAAAGGTCCTCCGCCGTGGAATTATATTGGGGCTGTGGAGAAATGGCTAGGTCTTTACGAGCTGCAATCAACACACCACCACCTCTCCTTTGCCGGGTCAAATTATAATCACGATCACGCAGCCACACCACGTACCGATCATCAAACATTTCAGAATCGGTTATACCATCTGTCAACCATGTCTCGGTCAGCACTATAATATCATAATTGTTGATACACAACTGTCTATAAAATATGTCTGTCTTAGTACGTAAGCCGCGTACATTCTGATAATAAATTCGAATATTGTGATTGTGAAAAGAATTTACATCCATATCAATCATTATTAAAAAGTAACATGTAAAAACAAATTTGGCAATAGTTTAGGGGAAAATAAACATCATTAGTATTAGTAATGTACTGGCATATAACAAAAAGCAAAAATATTAGATCGAGTCCCTGAATAAGAAATACGTTCAATAATGTTAAATGAAGGTACCCCAGAATTGTTATAATATTGTAAATAAACAGTATGAAATGCGGATATGTATCAATAATAAGAGCGAGTGAGACAGGTATCATTTTACTATTTGCAGCTATAAGCACAGACGATGATATGCAACTTGGAATTAAACAAAAGCGATGAGTGTATTGTAACAAAGGCAAGACAGGTGTGCGCAACCTTCGGGCACAATTCTGTAGATTGCACATTAATAAGTTCTTATATAATAGTAGAAAATTAACATTGAGTAACGTAAAATCTAAAATGCAATGGTTTATAAAGTAGTTTCAGAAATCTTGTTTAAATCACTTTCCTGCCGCACAATGATGATCCCTGAAGTATCATTACGGCGCACATGAATTTTACCGTGCTTCACCCAGACGTATTTATAGTTTCTATTTCTGGCTGTGATTTTTGTCTGTGAAAGCAGCTTCTCGCCATCAACAGTGAGATGGTCATTAATAAATACCCTGCTCGTTGTTCCATCGAATCCGATATCACTATTGAGAAGCGATTTTACCGCACGGGCAGCGGTGATAAAATCTTCTTAAATATATCGATTCAAGAAAGATACTATGATTAATTTTTCTTTTGAATTATAAACAGGAGCCCTAGCTATATAATTAATTTGGCTTTTCGGCAAGCTGTAATTAATTTTGTGGCTAATACGTTCCAAGATAGTATACAAATTTTTATCCTTTCTAGTGGGCACGCCTTTGATTTCAATGTTATTAAGTCTTGAGCGTTGCTCGATTGAAGATATTTGATTTTGAGTATTTTTTATGTTGTTTTGTAGAATAGTGACTGTATCTTGCAGTTTTTCAAGCTCTGAAACTCTATTTTCGACACTGATTAGTCTATCACTCAAATTATCCAATCTTCCGTTGGTATACGATACGATTAAGGTCGGAAAGGTCATTTTTGATAGAATTTATATCTTCTTTAATGTTAGATAGGACAGACAATTGCAGTCTCAGGTCCCGCAGTTCGGTCAAAATGGAATCGAATGTAAGAGATTCCCGAGAGGCAGGTGAAATACAAGAGGTAGCTACAGTTGATGTTAAAGACGCAGCTGGCGACGTGTTTCGGCAAGTAGGGCACTTCCAATTTGCCTTTTTTTCCACTCCATACTTCCTCCAGCTTGTCTCGGAAATATTTGCACACTTAAAGTCAAGCTGGCGCTTACATCCCGAACACTGAACTCCGTCGTTAAAGTTGAGACCGCAAACTGCACACTGCATTATTAACTAACTCTGAAGTCCGCGATAATGTATTTACGTGTAAGTACACAAAAAAGATAAACTGGACCAAAGGTTGGTAATATATTATACAGGCGTAGTATTTGTGCGAGTTGGGCGCTTGCGACGAGTGTTAACACGAAACTGAACATGAACATTATGATCAAGTATTACCCTGTCTACCATAAACTACAAAATAATCATAATATTTTCATCTGCAATCGATCATTCTGATTCATCTGGAAAATCATCAGAAATCAATATTTTCAAGATTTTTAGCTGTTTTACATTCTCTTTTCAGTTATGTTCTAATTTAATTTCCCAATTGTTTCAGAACCACTCAAGTCGCATATCAATACTACATTTGCATATCACCAGCAGACGGATACCTTTACATATCCGACTCAGAGAGACACCAAGTAAGGAGGGTCCTAGTGCTGGACAAGGTGCGGGACCCCTCCAGCAACTCGGAGGCGGTGGTGGGGAGCGGCGACCGCTGCGTGCCGGGAGACGACTCCAACTGCGGGGACGAGGGGCCTGCCATCAAAGCCAAGCTTGCTCATCCCAAAGGTTGACCACATTTTGCTTTTTTTTATTAACAACACATATTTTTCTAGGAGATAGTTAACTCAAAAGTGTATTCCAATAACTACAAGATTTTATATCGAGAGACTGATAACAAAACATTTAGAGAACCGAAGTCAATAGATGCAAAAGTCAAAACTGCAAGCACAGAGGTAGAATGGTACGATGATGAAGACGGAAAATACTAACACCTTACTAGGATCGTTAAGAAAATTTTAAATTTTCTTTTTTTTTCCTTTGTTCCCTTTTTCACAATTTTTAAATACATACACACATACATACCTTCACGCCAAGTCACTTACGGGGTAGGCAGAGAGTATCGAGTGCCAGACCTCACGACCCTGACAAACCTGTCTTGCGTCGTTCACATTCACTACCCTTTTCATACAAACACGCCGGTTTCGGAGATTATTTTATTATTTTTAAATAAGTTATTTTTATCCAAAACGATAGTGAAGCTTTCGTATCACTAATGCAGACTTTGATATTTCTCGATATGCAAAATGCACTTGCACATTTTCTTCACCCTATAGCAATTTAAGATTTTAGTTTACTCCTACTTTCTAAAGTCCAGGGCTTTAGATAGTCCATGACTTCAGAAAGTAGGAGTATGTTACGTCCTACAATATTACATTACTTGCTACAGACAAGATACCTTATGCTATTTAGGCGAAAATTAGGGAACCCATTAGCTACATTTTTTGTAACACAAATCTCTTTTTTTCAGGTCTTGCTATCGCAGCTGATAGGACAATGTACATCGCAGATGGAACTAATATACGAGCTGTTGATCCCAGTGGCATAATCCACACTCTGGTCGGTCATCATGGACATCACAATCACTGGTCTCCAGTTCCTTGCCGAGGAGCCATTGCGCCATATGAAGCGCAACTGCAATGGCCAACTGGTGTGGCATTATCACCACTAGATGGTTCCTTATACTTTATAGACGACAGAATTATTCTCAAACTCACAGTAGATATGAAGATCAAAGTTGTCGCCGGTCAGCCATCTCACTGTCGTCTTGGAAGTGACGGAAAACCAATAACAAAAACTGTGAATAAAACCTCAGAATTCAGAGAAGATTCCAGTTTGGGTACAATCTTGGCTATTTCGTTTGCACCAAGCGGTATTCTTTACGTTGCGGAATCAGATGCAAAGAAGACAAATACCATTAAAACTATAGATCCTTCTGGGAAAATAATGCATTTTGCTGGTAAATTGCAAGAAAACCAAAAAGAACTTAGTTGTGAGTGCAATTCCTCGGTGTCAGCAACAGTTGTTCCTACGAACCCCCGTGATGAAATAGCTGGGTGTCCTTGTCGTCTAAGTGTTGTTGCTGGGGATGAACCTCCGACTAGTACTGAAACATTACTGTCTTCGAATGCCAAGTTCCAAACAATATCGGCATTGACTGTTACTCCTGATGGAGTGCTTAATGTTGTAGACCAAGGTAAATTATATATTTTGTAAAATAAATGACTTATGTTATAATAATTCACGAATGCTATTGGTGCACTTCGGAAATAGTAGTACGTTAGTGCAATAGTTTAGGCTGATATTTTCAAGGACAACACACAAAATAAAAAAATATAATTTATTTACCGTTTTCATTAATTGCTTGTATTATAGAAGCAAAGTTTTTGAAAATGGATGGATGTGTGTTACCTTTCACGCAAAATCTACTGAACACATTAAGATTGAATTTGACACGAATATAGTTTATTTAACAAAATGACGCATAGGCTAACATTTATAAAAAAAATATAATAATATACGCAGGCGAAGCCGAGAGTGGAAGCTATTCTGGCATAAAAATGTATATAGCTACCTCAATTATCAGCAGCGGCCCAAGGGCGGTATAAACGGTTCGACGGCACTGCTCGCCGTCATGCACACATGGCGCCACACAGGCCCCACAGGGCGCCGAAAACTTCCGACCATCGGACGTCTATGAATCTTGTGCGCTCATATTGTTTTTTTCCCGGCGTCGAGCGAAGAACGCCGCAGACGAGAGGCGTATGGGCGACAGGGATTTGGCGGTGCGGGGAGCAGGGCTAGAGTATAAACATAGCTACATAGAAAGAGCTCTGTTTTGTTAGGAGGAGAGAATGTGCGCCACCATGGGATCTCGCACCACCTAAAAATTAGTCTAAGACCTCCCCTGTCAATTAATATACGACTCAGGAAAAATACTAATGAATTGTTTTGCCCACAGGTTCTCTACACATCTTAGCGTTGAAGCATTATCTGCCATCACACGATGAAAATGGCGAATTCAGAATACCATACCCTCCCACTTCTGAAATTTACGTTTTCAATCGCTATGGACAACACATTACAACTAAAGATTTAACTTCAGGGAAAACAAGATATTCATTTTTATACTCCAAGAACACCAGCTTTGGTAAACTGTCAACTGTGACTGATGCATCGGGAAACAAAATCCAACTGCTTAGAGACTATAGCAATGTTGTCAGTTCTATTGAAAATACCCAAGACCATAAATTGGAATTGAAAATATCAGGAATAGGCTATTTGACCAAGATCACTGAAAAGGGAAGCTCGGAAATAGATCTTGACTATGATGCTAATACTGGATTGTTGAACAGCCGATCAGGGGTAAATCGATATATCAATTTTATCCTTGAATTTTAAATTAATGTGTTAAAAATGCATTTGCTACAAAAATTTCTTAATTTGGAACACATTGACATTCACTGTTATTATATAATTTTCTTTTTACGTTTTGATAAATAACTGTTCTATGAGAGATTAAATTTTTTGTGTTCTTTCCTTAACACTTTGTTTGTATTTAAGTTGTAATAGTAAGCTATAAACTTGCTATTTTTTTATCGTGTGTAACAGAAATTCAAATGAATATATTAACATTACATATAGTTAAAATCAATGCACAAGTAATTAAAAAGCTAAACTTATAAATAACTAGTCCCACTAGTCTGCTCCCAACATTACAGAGCTGTAGAATACAAATGATTTCCACATTTAACAAAATATAAATATGAAATATTTGACCTTTTCAGGCTGGAGATACTGTGATATACAACTATGATGAACTAGGTCGTGTAACAAAAATAATCATGCCTTCTGGTGAACAAGTACAAATAGCATCTGGTTTAGCTAAAAACTACGGACTCGCAGTTACCGTGTCTAACCCAGCTAGCACCATTCCCGTCGGAGTCGCTAAGAAATGCGAATATGTCTTACACGGACAGTCATTTAAGCAAATAACAATAAATAATGGAAAACAAATTACAGAGGGGCGTATATTTACAAATAATACTCTAATAATAGACACGCCATGGTCTGGAAAGTTCGAAAGTATCGCAGCTTCCAAACATCCACTTCTAGAAGCAGCACTACCAATCGAAGCGGAAATGCTGCACATGTGGTCTCATCAAACTACGACGTTTGGAGATGGACTGATTAATAATATGTACTCGTTATACACATTAGTGGGTGACGTTAGGAATCCACAACAAACTTTGAATAGAGAAATTTGGGTTAACGACTCCCGAGTTCTGATTATTGAGTTTGATCAATTTAAGAGTAGAGAAACATTTTTCAATGCAGACAGAATTCCTCTGTTTACAATTGCTTATGATGTGGCTGGACTACCTTTGTCTTTTACTCCTCATGGAGCTGGAGTACCTCTAAATATTTCCTATGATCGATTTTATAGAATTAATGGCTGGAAATGGGGTGAAAGTGAAGAAAGTTACAGCTACGACCCTCATGGTATGTTATCAGAAATAACTAGTCCTCAAGATGGTACTAAATTTATTTATTACAATGACGGCAATCAAGTTTCCAAAATTAGTTTAGCCAGTCAAAGAAGTTTTAAGTATTCATATGACAGCAGTGGAGGATTGACGAATGTTATACTGCCTTCTGGGACCAATCATTCCTTTAGTGTGCAACCTTCGATTGGATTTTTGAGAGTTACGTATGCACCGCCAGGTTCTACAAAGAAATATTTGCAACATTACTCTCATACTGGGGAGCTCCTGCAAACAGTTTTTCCGGGCGACGGCGCTAGAGTTATTTATCGTTACTTTACAACTAATAAAGTATCTGAAGTTGTACACGGCGATGGCCAAACTCAAATTCATTATTCAGAAAGTAGTGGTCTACCCTCAGAAATATTGCATGTTGATCGGGACGTCGATTATCGCTGGGAGTCAACTTACGCTGGTGGATTACTTGTTGAAGAAAGACTAGATTATGGAGCTAAGACAGGGCTTAGTAATGCAAAAATTATATATGAATATGACAGCAATTATAGAACAACGTCTGTACAAGGACGTATAGGCGGACAAACACTCATACCTTACCATATAGTTTATAATAGCAAGACTGGATCACCAGAAGTTCTTGGGCAATTCACCGTTTCTAAACAAAAATGGAATGAAACATCAGTTTACGATGGTATTGCAATGTTTTCAAGAACGCTTAACGAACAATTCTTAGAGAAAGAAATTACAGTAAACATTCATAGGATGGAAGTGTTTAGAATGGAGTTTTCTTATGACAGACATGGCAGAATATCGCAAACAAGAACACATACAAGAAACGTTGGTGTTAATACGTATACTAATGTGAAAAATTACACTTGGGATTGTGATGGTCAGTTGACAGGGTTAGAAGCACAAGAACCTTGGGGATTCCGATATGATGACAATGGAAATATGCTTTCATTGACATATAGAGGGAATACTATACCAATGGAGTACAATGATATGGACAGAATAATCAAATTTGGAGAAGGGCAGTACAGATACGACAGCAGAGGTCTCGTGTCTCAGAATGCACGAGAAGAGAGATTCCAATACAACTCAAAGGGATTATTGATAAGAGCCACTAAACGTGGAAGATTTGATGTTAGATACTACTATGATCATCTGGATAGGTAAATATAGATATTTCTCCAATAACCTTTTGTTAGAATAAAACTAAATTGTGAGATAGAATAACGTATCAAATAAAAGCCAAGCCTATTTAATCTGAATGCAACTAACATTATAAATGCGAAAGTTTGTAAATAGGGATCGATGTATGTTAACTATTTCAAGCATAAACTACTGAACGGGTTTAGATGAAACTTCACGGGGATATAGTTTATACATTAGAACAACACATAGAGTACAATTTATAAAAAAAAATATAATTTGGCACGAGAGCGAAGCCGTGATTGGAAGCTAGTATTTAAATAAACCAGAGATTATAAATCTTTCAAGTTTAGGGTGTCGTCTAAACCCTACGATTTATTTTTTTATTTCATTACAGGTTGTCTACGAGAAAGGATAATTTCGGCAATGTCACTCAATTCTTCTACACGAACAAAGAAAGACCTCAAGAAGTCAGCCATATTTACTCCCCACGCGAAAACAGATTTATGACACTTGTTTACGACGACAGAGGTCACCTCATTTACACTCAGGTAAATAATTTTGAATAGTTCATAATTTTAATTAAAAATATGCCTAGTATAATAATCACATATTAAATAACGTTAAATTTTGTAAACTTCTACGGCCAGAGCCTATTTGGATTAAGATATATATGATAGCAGCCTGACGTAAAATAGAATCAGCGATGTAATGATATTGCTTCCACGCTCTCGTATGTCATTTAAATAAATAAATATCTAGATACCAGAATAAATTTGATAAACACCCAGGCCCGGAAATGCAGACATCTAAATATTCATCACACAAACAAACACACCCTTCGGGAATCAAAACTGAGCGTCGAGGTTGATCATTGTAGTTAGGCGTGTACGCTAGCCACTCGACCAACGAATATTTATATAGCGCGAATAGTATTTGTGAGTTTTGGCATGTTGGTGTTTGTATTTACCGTGATTATCGCCTCTTATATAATATAATGCTTAAATATAGTCTGGTATCAATGTAGTACCAAATACTCTATAGCTCAAAGTTTTTTTAGCTTAACCATACAATAACCGATTTGATTTTTATAATTGCAGGTCGCTCGACATAAGTATTATATCGCTACTGATCAATGTGGAACACCGGTTATGGTGTTTAATCAGTACGGCGAGGGAATTCGAGAAATAATGAGATCACCCTACGGCCATATAGTATATGACTCCAATCCCTATTTATATCTTCCCGTGGACTTTTGCGGAGGATTACTAGATCAGGTTACGTCACTGGTTCATATGGCTAACGGAAAAGTTTATGATCCTTTGATTGGCCAGTGGATGTCTCCTCTGTGGGAAAATCTGATTGAGAGAATCCATAATCCTACTCAGCTGCATCTTTATCGATTTAACGGAAACGATCCTATCAACGTGCGGCCTCAGAACAAGAAACCAACAGGTTAGTAAAATTTAATTATTAAGGATTTGGGAGTGTGTAACACTGCTCTGACACATAGTTCAAACTTCTTCTAATAGTGAGCAGGAAAAGAAATATTATTTTAGCAAAATCTCGATAAATCGCAATCAATAAAGTCTTGTTCCACAAAAGGATGATATTTTTTCAAACAATAATGTAGCCACAAATACAGCAATTTCAGCTGTTTAAGTGATAATATTGACAAATCAAAAATATTCCAGATACAGAAGAATAATTATTGTGACCATTCATTAACGGTCCTTCTTAAGTCATAAAAAATGTTTTTCCTATCTGCATTCGATGATGCATACGATAAGCCATAAAATAATTTTAGTAATGTTATACTTAAATTCTCGTCAAACTTTGACGTAACGTGAACATTGAAACTGAAATGTTTATTGCAGATCATATGTCTTGGCTACAACTGTTGGGCTATGACACGAAGAGCCTGGCACCGCAGCTGTACCCGGATGAGTTGCCGGGGGGAGCGGTACTGCCGCGAGCCGCCGCCCGCGCCGCCTGGGGCCCC
>NJDD01004016.1:139126-151730 GCA_002245505.1 Calephelis nemesis
CGCCACCGTGCCCTCCGCGATGGCATTGCTACCCAGCGTCACCATCGAGTCGGGCTTCCTCTCGCACATGTCCAACAAGAGGATCGCCGACTTCCGAACCTTGTCTATACCACCCATGTCTGCGTTGAAAACTGACGCACTAAACTTAGCTCCTAAACGGATCGGCTCAGACTCCGAACCGCCGTTCGGACGAGGAATACTAATATCCCGGAACTCACGCGGTCGAGCTGTGGTCACGACGGTGCCCTCCGCTAACGCTATATACCGAGACGTTTACACGTCCGTTTTCAACAGATCTCATTTGCTACCGTTCTCGTTCGTAGTCCACGGCGATCAACAAGACGTATTCTACTTCGTCAAGGAAGAAACGTGGCGTGCCGCCGACGATAAGCAACAGCTGAAACGAATGCAAGGAAAATTAAATGTTACATTCCATGAGGTTGCGGAAGGTGGACGATCCTATGCGGACGTCAAGATACACGGACATACGAGTATAGTGAATTTACGATATGGAACTAGTGCTGAGAGGGAGAAGCAGAGGCTGTTGCATCACGCTCGTGCTTCAGCGGTACGGAAGGCGTGGCACAGAGAGCGCGAGGCTTTACGGACGGGTCTCGGAGGATCCTTAGAATGGTCGGCGGCGGAGTTAGACGAGATACAGAAGGCGGGCTCGGCGGCCGGGTATGAGGGCGAGTACGTACACGATGTGGCCCGATACCCTGAACTAGCCGAGGACCCGTACAACGTGCGTTTCGTAAAGAAACGCGCCGATCGCGCAGAAAGGCGGCGGCGGAAGCGCGAAGACTGCCGCGCGCCCTGGTGGCTAGCCTGGGACGTGTGCTAGTAACTGGCGCCAGTGACCGGTGACCAGTGACTGGTGCCAGCGACCGACCTGCAGCCCGGAGCCCGGAGCCATCCACATGCCAAATCGAGTGAATGTAAATCGATGTGTGCGCACGGACGTTTGAATGTATGTGAGTGAATGTTTACGTGATAAAATATATTTTGTAAATAGTCTCTATTAATTGTTAATTGTTGATGTATGTATGTATGGTAGTTGCGAATCCCTATCGCCGTGTAAATATTTATTTTAATTTGCGGGGAGAGAGTGGACCTTTTGAGAGGACTGATATAAAATAAATGTAATGTATGTATAAAATAAGACGATCTATGTGAATATGAAATTATTTATACTTATTTATCGGTAAAAAGCTTCAATTGTGTCCAATGTTCTTATAAAATTTAGATGAAGACTATTTGAAAGAATAATAAAAAGCATACTTTTTTAACCAAATCAATGTGTTGTTTGATATTTATTAATTCTTCGGTCCGGTGTTGGTTCGATCCCGGGTCTGCCACAAAAATGAAATGTGTTTTTTCACTTTTCCTATAAATCAACGCTGTACGAGATTATTCATGAGTCCAGTTGGTTATAGGTTTACCACCTATCACATTATGGGACTAGGTTCAGCTAGTCGTTGTCACCTGGGTTTTACATGTTACTTTGTACACTTGAGGGATACGGGCTCTAAGATACTTATAATTCAAACCACAACGTTTTTCTAGATGTTTAGCAACAAACAGGCGGATTTCCGGAAGGAAAGAGATTGATGACCAACATACTCATAGCAGAATTTACTCTTTAAACCGGAGCATTTAACAGTCAAGAAATAATTATTCACGTGGACCGTACAAGTGGCACATGTGCGCATCCACACTTTTTATAAACTACCACCGTATCATGCTATAAGTATGCTAGTTTAACGAAAATAAATAAGTACCTAATGAATACCATAGCCATGTACAAACTACTACAACAAAGTTCTTCCTCATAAATATATTGCATTATGATATTATTTATTAAAAGCATCCAATACCAATACCAATAGGTTATAATATTCAAAAAACTCAAAACAGGTGCTCAAAGTAACAAAAAAGCTAGTAACATAAAAAAATCAATGAAGATGACTGAGAACCCCACAGTCCATTGTTGGAATAATATTGTAACTAGGAGTGCTGATTATGCCACCAGATCAGTTTAGGTGGTAAATACCTGTAAAGATTTGATCGAGTAATAATACCCTTACTTTATTTTTACCTGCTACCGTAACGTCACTTTCGTATGCTGATCGAATCTTACGGCCACAAACAAACTTATGCACGGAATTTGATTTAGAATCACGCTGGCACCTCTAACCTTTCGCACTTTCAGGCAAAGTGTTCTTCTTTCCTTCTTCTTTTTGTTTGTTTGGTTTTGGATATAATAAAAACAGTGATGTAAAAAACTAACTTGTATAATTCACGCTTAAAGTTCTTCAATACAGCTTTGTAGTTGGGGTGATAACATTACCTGTGTCATCCTGCGGTTGGAAAGACCTAAGGTTCAGTTCCTGTATTCGAGCAGTCTTTGTGATTGAGTCATAACATCCCAGAACCTTAAACTAGATGGTATCTTTCGCCGAAGCGGACGGCACATTTCTGATGAGCTGAAAAAACTGCAAAACTCGATCGAATATTACATAATATGCGCCAATAGTTAATGTGTGGCATCTACAAAAGTCGTTTATTTTATATGTAGTAGGGCCTTAACAGAACCTGAATCTAAATTTTAATGAAAATCCGTACTGCTTATCACGGTGCTGCCGTTATGTACCAACCACTTGGTTCCATAAAGGAAGAAAATGTCTGCGGAATCGCATGATAGAAGATCGCTATACATCAAGATAGTAGGCATATGACTAAACTCTGTCGCGATGTCTGAAAGCGACACTCAAGCTACTACTACTTCTACTGGTACTTATCAAACCAAAAGCTTCCTCGTAGCATTCCCAGTGATAAAAGTGGTAAGACACTGACTGGAATATCTTTACGCAACGCCGACGGATCAATCTGATTGAAAACAGCCCGATCATCGACGATTCGTATTTATCTTTTTAATAACTCGAGCACACAAACTGACGTCTTCAAGACGCTGTTTATGCTTTTAAAATTAAACAACTATTTATAATTTTTCAACATATATAAATAAAATTGAGGTATCTGTTATTATTTCTGTCAGTCCGGAGTAATTTCAGAAACGAAGGAATATTTCAAGGTTTAGCACAAAGTACAGGTAATTATTTAATTTCGTTTTGCCCGTTTATAACCTATAACTCAAATGAAGCCTCAGTAACAGCTATATTACAATAAAACTGTCATTAGGTTCTTTGCACATTTTGAATAGTTTTAGAGATGTATAATACAAATTGAAGGTGTATTTTTAATACACCTTGTACTTTTATTAAAATTATTACACTCTATTCCGGCCTCGGGTTTTGGCAAAAATCCTGTATGAATTGAAATGAAGCTTAACATTATTTGAGTTCATGCTAGGACTAGAGGAAGTATAAATTTTAATCACAAAATTGAGAAAGATTAACTTGACGTCATAAGGTACAATCAAGTTAACGTAGTCGTTTACTTGATCTTACCTTATAACGTGATTGACGGGTGACGGTTTGCACTCCGGGAGTGCCGACAGAAATGAAAGCTTGGATATTAACGTTGTGCATTTTTGATGTTTTGGAATGGTTTGGTGGAATAGGGAATTTTGCACGAATTGCTTTAATTATCAGTATGAAAGTACTGTCATAATGATAATCTTGTGCTTGATCGGACATTTTTGGATTCGCACTGCAATCATACATTCCGTAAAATGTACTAGTGCACCTTATTAGTACTATTAGTACCCATCTATTAGTATTTATTCTGTGCTACACCATTAAACTTCAGTCCGCTACCTACCTACTAGTACGGCCACTTCACAATTTACCTCGGCCAGTTAAAATAGTCTTACTTGAGTTTTTTTTATGATATTGGAAGGCAAGCAAGCAGACGGATTTTCTGATGGTAAGAAATTCACGCCGCCTAGAGACACCAAAGGTGGTAATGGTGCGTTGCCAACCTGGGGCCGGGATGATAGGCCTCGAGCAAAAGTAAGTTTACCGGCTACCTTACCCTCCGAACCGGAACACGTCATGACGTTATGGCGTTTTATGGGCGAGTCGCTGCTAAACTCTACCACCTAGTCAGAATTCACGGTGTTAGTGACGGTGAGCCTTTGCTCGCCTTTTACGAGCTGCCTGGCAAGGAAGGCAGATGGTCTATTCTAGAAAGGAGCCCGGACCAACACGGGAATATGA
The DNA here is from genome assembly GCA_002245505.1 of Calephelis nemesis. Classification (NCBI taxonomy): domain Eukaryota; kingdom Metazoa; phylum Arthropoda; class Insecta; order Lepidoptera; family Riodinidae; genus Calephelis; species Calephelis nemesis. The sequence continues at coordinate 143,308 of NJDD01004016.1, forward strand.
AATACTCGTATAATTAAATTTTTCAAACATACATAATTCGATTCGTATAAGAGTTAAAAAGGAATCAAAATTGTAAACAAAGTTGTGTAAAAGTTATTTATTTATGTTCGAAACGTTAATCTCTGAACAACATACTTGAGTTAATTTTACAATATCAATTTATACACAAATAAAATCAACACAATCGTAGAAATTTTATTATACATTTTGTCCAAGCATCACTAGGCTTACACCTAACATTAAAATATTTACAGTAAACCAAAATCCTTATTTGACACTGGAAACTTTATACAATTGGATATTTTGTATAAAAATCCATTTAAAAATATATACAATTCTATTTATCACCTACAGCAATTTACATTTCGATAAAGTTTTGAATTTATTTTACATATAAAACTTACATATTGAGCTACATGTCCATTAACAAATGAGATCAACAATTCCCATAATTATTATTCAACTACTTCAAAGGTAGAGTGAATACTATATACATTTAAAAATACATTAAAATTTCCGTACCTGCTACATATATGCACAAAAATATAAAACATATAACGTTGAACACATTCCTTATAAACTAAACAGCATATTATACAATTGCAATCTATGACATTACCTTTTTTTGTTACAAATTGTGCGTTACTCCATAAAACTTCTGGATATTTTTTCAAAAACAGATTTTTTCTGGTTTTAGTATACTAGAAACCTCAAGCGTTTTGTTAAATATACATTAGAGAATCGATTGACATGTCTAGTAGGTATATACATATTTAGAAATAGTATTGTAGTAGTACTATTTAAATTATGCGCTTCGGCTTTATTCGTCAAGCTTCGGAAATCCGAATGTATTTTAAAGATATCTGGAGTTGTTATTACACATAATTAATCATTTCGCTTAAATTTAGATTTGGTCAGTCAATTTAAAAATAAAAGTATAAAGTGTAAGGCCGAAGCTCATAATTTAAATAGTAGTACTATACAGAGCTGTGTCTCGTATATTGAAAATATAATATAAGGAGTACCCTAGTATAGTACTAGTATAGTAGGCTTTATAGCCTTTCCCTTATTCTTGTTAATTTTTCGGTTTGTCTGTTCATTATCGCATTACAGGAAAACCAATGGATCTATTTTAATCAGGTTTCTAACTCTAAGAGTTCTACATAAATCTGAGCCGTATTTTGTTGTGAAACTTCGAGATCATGCAATACACTTTTGTTTAACAAATACAAAATTTAGAGAATTTTGAAGTGTGATAATATAATTTAAAAATTATTATGAATATATTACAGCAGTAACGACATTAAAACGTGGAAATAATTAAATAGATGCTGGAATAAATTTAATAAACATCAAATCTCAGAAATACAGATTTCACCACACAAGTAGCCGACATTCCAGCAAAGTCAGACCTGCCGCGAATACACGGAACCAGAGACTGGTAGCGGTTGATCCAAAGTAGACTGATTTCTTTAAATTTAAAAACTTAGCACGAACTAGAGGATAAGAGTGTCTGCCATTTAGAAAGGTTTTTATGGACAAGTTGTGTACCTTCGGAAACATGAGCTCTTCTTAGACCATACCATTCTCGTGAATCATAACATATTTAGTCATTCTGACATATTAATGCTGTTAAACTTTAAAATTAACTTACGAGCATGATGCCTTTATTTTGTACCTTTTAGTTCACAAAAACGAAATAGTTTTCTTTGAGTACATGCTTCCTGTACCTTATTTTTGCCCCTTTTATTAAAATGGTAAACCTACGAGATGGACAGACGACCTTATGAGGGTCGCGGGGTCTCGTTGGATGCAGGCCGCTTCCATCCGGCCGAAGTGGAAGTCAATGGGGGAGGCCTATGTTCAGCAGTGGACGTCCTATGGCTGAAATGATGATGATGATGATGATGATGATGAAACCTATAGACTCATTGACACTGTACGATAAGTACGTAAAGACCCCAAGATTTTAAGGGTGCATTGCCACAGTATAAAGAATTTTACCTACCAGTAGTGCAACTCCTTTGTTATTGAATTCATGCCGACGTTTCAAATACCTACTAACGGCAAGTCAGTAAAGGGTCAGGGTTGTCAAATAATATCAAATATTTTATATAAAGTATAATGGAGCTTGTTTAATGTGTTGTGCTTGATTAATGCGTCCATAGTGGACGAAACGACAGATTTTATTTTATTATTTTTTTCACTGACGATTCGTCCGCTACCTATCCAATTATTGAAGTTGTTTAGTACAGTCAGATGAAAAAGGTTTATGATACCATAATATTGTATTATATATATATGATGATATAGTTATAGTTGTATGGTATAGTTAGTTATAGTCATTATGATTGACTTGTATATCTTATACCTTTAAATGAGCAATTCTTGTATATATCTGTGTATATATATATATATATATATATATAATTGGAATCTCGGAATCGGCTCCAACTATTTTCATGAAATTTAGTACGTAGGGGGTTTCGGGGGCCACAAATCGATCTAGCTAGGAATCATTCAAAAAAAATACCGAGCAAAGCTCGGACATCCAGATATTATATATATATACAAGTCAATCATAATGGATATTTATTTATATTATTGATTTATAAAATATTAGAAATAATGTATTAAATAAATACCGCCTCGTTAGTCGAGAGGCTAGCTTTCACGCTTAACTACACCGACTAACTGCGAGGCTAGGGTTCGATATCTGACGTGGGCAGGCATTTGTGTGATGAACATTTAGATGTCTGCATTTCCGGGTCTGGGTGTTTATTAAATTTGTTCTGGTCTCTATTTAAATATTTCTGTGTATTAATATCGTTGACTAACACCCATAACACAAGCATATAATTTGCTTACTTTGAGGTTAGATTTAATTTGTGTGACTTATCCAGGGATACTTATGCTAAAAAACAATGCAATAATTAAAAAATATTAAATATGTAACAACAGTCATATTGATTTGGTATAACTTACTATTAAAAAAATGACAGATATAATCTATTCAAACAAAAATCATTCATAATGTATAATTCGCCGTATGTGTGATGTATTTATTAATCCATTATTTATAAGCTTTTTTGATTGCTCCCGCACATAAGAGTGAAATAATTTTCACCATGCTAATAAGGTCACCATGCTATCCATAAAATATTTGGATTTGTAATACCAACTTTAGCTTTATAGTATTATGTGCTTAACTTCATCATACGTGTAAAATATTTTTAATTAAATCTAGAGTAATTGGTTTTTTTATGTATTAATTTATTTACTATAAAGTTAAAAATATTTTTAAAGTTAAAAATATATAAATGGATCGCTTTATTTTGTTAAAGCTTTGTATATGACTGTATAAAACAACTTCTTTGTAATGGTGGACGAATCGACAGCGCAAAAAAATAATAAAGAAAAAAATGTCATTTCATCCACTATGGATGAAATTTTTGTGGACAAAAACGTCAGGAAGCCGGACGGCTTATTTACAAATAAAAACGGAACACATCCTGTAAACCATTACAAATTTACAAGACAGCAAGTATGATATTATAATAAAATACATCATAACATATTTTTAACAAATAACGAATGCAAACCCTTGTAGATAGAGAGCGCAAACTGTATGGAGTTTGCGCTCGCCGACCCTGCCGCTCGCTTCCCCGCGTTCCTCCCAGCGTTGCTCTTAGCAAGTACATGAGTCGGACGACTGTTAGTATTAAGACTGTGGCATTGCCAACCTAGCCTGGCCTGCCAAACTTCCCGAAAATAAGTTCAACTGTTACCCCACTCACTCACTACCCCAGGAATGATCCAGCAATATAAATTACTTGATTATATTGCTGGTGGATAACTAGGTCGTCACATTTCATTCATTATCAGTTATGGATGCCTTTATGTTATATGGACTTGTCAGAAGAAATTTGCAATAATCAGACGAGTTTCCTATACAATTTCAAGTGGTATTTCATTAACGATTTTTCAAAAAAAAAACACTGAATCATAGCCTACAAAGCGTATACGGGAAAATCTCTAAAATATGAACAACCAAAATGAGAATCATCAAAAACTTTTTATAAATGGCGAGGCAATTAATTTCGTGGCAAATATACAAAAATCCTCTGCTATTTTCAAAGTTAGCTAAAAGTAAATCAGGCTCTTTTAGGTTAAATTTAAATGTTATGATCGTAAAATTTAAAAAAATGGTTTTATTATTCTTGTTTAAAACATATTACGTTTAAAGAAACGGCTTATTGAAAATGTTTACGTTCATAGGAAAAAATCGCCGTTCAGTAAATGACTAACCGACTAAACTTTTGTTTAACAATTTCTTTTTCCTAATAACTATAATGAACTAAAGTTTAGAGCTTTAGGGCCTACGGTAAACACATGCAGGACTGCAATAGTAGTTATTGTCGTTGAAATAGGAGCAGAGAGTGGACGAGATTCGAGAGATACTCCATCAATAGTACTCCCCAAAAATTATACTATCAAAATCAAGATAAATAGAAATCGTCAAATTGTATTTAAAATATTAATAAACAACCCCGTACTTATATGTTGTATAAAGCAAGTATGTTACATAAAATTACACTATAGTACTGGCCGTTACATCGTAAAATAAATGATAATAAACATATATATAACACGAATTGATATAACCCCAAAGTAAGCAAATTATACGTGTCTTTATGGCGCATAAAACCCATAACATATGGGTGTTAGTCAGATATTAGTACATAAAAATAGATCCCAAAACACAGATATCTAAGTTCTTCAATAAAGTGCTTGTTCCTATTGAATAAAGAACGCGAAACTTTGTGAATGAAAGGAGATGATATAAATATAAATGTGGTGTCGTGGGACACTAGGTAGGAACGAAGTTCCTTCGGCTAATGTATAATCCATACAATTCATGAGTATATTATACATTGCATTGCATTGACGTGGTGGAGTGAGGGAGAAAGAGAAATGTAAAGTGTATTATACACTACTCGCTTGTGTATACGACTGTCGCGCCTGCGCACGTCGTGTTTAACGGTTTTATTCCACGGTTTTTCTTACGGTTTTACTATCACTTTTTTTAGTTCGGTGGCGCAGCAACTGTCGCGCCTGCGCACGTCCCATTAAACGATTTTATTCCACGGTTTTTTCTTACGGTTTTTACTATCACGTTTTTTCAGTTCGGTCGCGCAGCATAATCCCTATCTCTTCCAAGCATGCCGTAAGGAACTTCGTTCCAATCATTAATTACGTCTTGTAAGAATTCTTGATCCCTTAGTATAAACAATATCAAACTCATGCCTAAAAACCTAATTAAATAATGGTAACTATAATATGTACTATAATAATTTTCATTTACAAACATCAAACATTTTAAATGCGTGTCCATATTTTATCTTTTACTAGCAACCCGCCCCGGCTTCGCACGGTTATGATGTATACATATAAACCTTTCTCTTCAATCACATCATCTATTAAAAAACCGCATCAAAATCCGTTGCGTAATTTTAAAGTTTTAAGTATACAAAGGTACATAGGGACAGAGGAAGCGACTTTGTTTTATACTATGTAGTGATTACCACAACTTCTTCCATGGATATTTGTAGTCTGATCTAGATTCAAGCGGTCCAAATACGATTTTTTGTACACATACTTAAAAAAACTAAACAAAATTAAAAAAAAATCATTTTTTATTAACAAAATGTACAAAACTGTAAATCGTTAGCTTCTACCGGTCTAATATTTTGAAAATTGTATTATGAAAAAACTTTACAACTTCAAAGTGTTGCTTTTTATTGAATAGAAATGGACAAAGTTAATTCAAATTTTTAAGAGATTAAAATAAATATCATAAAATTACTTTAATAAGAATAGAAGAGAGGCTTCGTCATAAAAATAAAATAAATGGGAAAAGATCTATATTACCTAAACACGAAAATACCTTAAGTTGGCAGAAAAAAAGAAACCAAGCATTCTCAGACATCCAAATCTATCCCTTATACTAACCCACTAAAAGACGCGGAACCCACATATAAGGCTTCCGCCTCGTATCTGTTTACAAATAGTATTTAATTTTTAAACAAATTAAAAAAATCGTATTAAATGTGTGGATTTACTCCGATACTATGGGACCAACTGCGATCAAACTTTTTAACGATCTATAATCTGGGTTAAACTTAAAGGAAATGATGATTTAAATTCCGATGTCCCATGATGTTTCCGCAGACCAATATCTTTGAAACGAGAAAAAACTCGCCAATTGTCCGCTCTTAAACTAAAAAGTACAGTAAGAGGCCTCACGAGTGTGACCAGTTGCTCTTACTGTTTTTCTGCACTGCCTGTTTCGAGCACCTTGGTGCTTTAGGCTTTGTGTCAGATCTAGTCCGAATATCTTCAAGCCTTATCATATTAGAAAACAGTGCTGTAGTCAACCTAGCAACCTAGCAATATCCTGCCCAGAATTAACTAATAATAAGAAGAGAAGACACTTATTAATTTTACGTCAGGTCGCGTTAAGAAAGTGACCAAATTCAAAGACAAAAATCAAATACGTCGCTCTCTACATTTAAAGAAAATTTTACAACACGAATGAACATAATACAATCAAAAGATTTGATTTCTGTACAAGAAAAAAATCTATTTACATGAGAACAAGTTAGATAAATTAAAATGTTTTTTTTAATAGCTCAATGTAGAAAAGCAACTGGTCCAAATCTTATGGTGACAATTTTAGTTTTTAGTGCTTGACGATAGGTAGTTTCTTTTGCTTTAACTCACCTAGTGGAAAGTGAAGGCATAAGGAATTATACTTAGCTAATATGTACTTTAAATCACTCTTTCCTTAAACATGCTCAAGTTGTATTATCTTAAAGGAGATTTTTTCTGCAGATTTTCCTGCTACTTTCTATGATTTAGATACTGATTAATAAATAACGAAATAAAACAGACGAAAGATATGTCGATGTGTTTGTCCAAGTCTTGGCGAATATTTTAATATAATTATTGTTTTCATTGAGGTAAACCAAAGATTATGTTCACTACATATAATTCATTAGTTATAATAATACTGATCACAGTATGAAATTTATTCTGTTAAGTACTTTAAATTAAAAAAAAGAAGCTATTAATCCCTACACATCGCGTTACTTCAATATTTTAACATTAACGTAGACTATGTACATTTTTACAAATATTTCTAACAAGAATTAAAACATTTATTGAGTCTTAACATTCACTCAAATACAACAATTTCATTGTCATGTTCCAAAATCAAGTCCCAGCTATTTTTAAACAACACAATTAAATATATATTTGTGACATCTTTAAAATAACATGATTGGAAGGCAACATACATGAAAAAAATTACCTACTCACACGATTATATGTGAAGTTCATTTACAGATACAATGTCCATATATTTGTGATTTATATAGCATGATACTAAAACATTCAGTCTGTTCGAAAACATATTACATTATATTCCAGATTGAGAATATACCCAAGTCCATCTCGTTTAGTTATATCTCAGATTTACAGTCCAATCGGACGTTCATATTGCACATATTTTTTAAAATCAAGTTGGAGTAGCGAAACTGTGACATCGTAGTCCGTAGACTCTTTTTGAATAGGGTATGTGACTGTTTTTTTTTTTACTTTTGTGTATAATAGAATGGACCCATAACAATAGAAACATCGATAATAGAATCTCACTCAGCTATTATAAAACATCCCCAAAATATTGCCATAAAATCACAAGTTTGAATTTACCACAAAACAAAACGGTTTACACTAAAAGTGGGTTTGAGTGTGAAGTCGCGTTAGAACGATTTTTTCCTTCGATAATAAAACTAAAAGTGCGTTTACGACAGTGGTTTCATAATTTTATTTAAAATGCATGGATTATATATTGGTCATATTATTTTTTTAATAATTTATTACTTTTAAAATGGTTCACTCACTCTCTAATAATCATAACACTGGTAAAACCTGCATGTTATTTTAACTAAATGAAATATCAGTCATCTACTCTATTGTACATTCGCTGACCGCATAACCAGTTTATTGGTGTTAATTGTTCAAAGCGCCTACCTATAGACGACTTTTCACAAACAGAGGCAGCACGTAACTCTATAAATATAGCGATTTGTGGAACTTACGTACAATTGCATAACCTATCTGTGATATTACTATAGTTTGGTAATCCGGCCACCGCTGCCATTTTTTCTTTTATTTGTTAAAAATCTTAGCAACTAAACTTTAGCAATTTTTTCTATAGTGAGGTATTGCAATCGATTCTTAGATAACAGCTAGAATTGTCATTAGCGTGCTTATTAGGCCGCAATATAGACTCGATACCAAGCACTCATATAAGCTTTAACGCACACTCTTTTATAAGTTATGCACACTTTTGTGTGCTT
>NJDD01004016.1:158413-173175 GCA_002245505.1 Calephelis nemesis
CCCCCCGCCGCGTGGCTGACGTGCGTCATGGCCGCCGGCGCACTGTTCAACAGGTTCAGGATCGTCGCGTTACTGCTGGCCGTGCTTACCACCACTTGTGACTTTGCCGCATTCTGACTAGCTGCTGAAAAATTTTAACGTCCTTACTTTGAATCGACCATTTCTAATACGTGCTCCGTAAATAAACTATAGAGGTTATGCGGTATTTTTTTTTGTAACTTATTACATTTCTGTTTGTAGGTAGAGAGTTACCTCGAAATTGACTGAAAACTTGTAACAATTTTTTCACCCTACATATGTTTTTTTATAAAAATTAAAAATATATTTCTAGTATGAGAAGAAAAATTTTGTACAAATTAAGTTTTCTTTTAAATTTGATAACTTATTACACGTCTTCCACCCTGTCCGTTTTTATAGTATTATAGAAACTGATATACGTAGTACTCTGAGTTTTTAACATGTTTTGATAATAAATAATAAAATCTAGATTATTACAATTTTTGCGCCATTACAATATACCTGTAGAAAGTGAAAAACAATAATTCAATGTAATATTGATATTAATAGTAACTAGCTTAGGGAACTGAAATTAAACTTCACTGTTTTAGTTCAAGTTTTAAACATATTTTTGAATCACTCTCTGCTGATGCAAAGTATTGTAAAATTGCAATATATAAGTTGATACCTATACCTTGTTGAAACTGTTGCGCTGAATTCATGAGACTAGTGACAAGCGCACTTATGGCAGGATTCGTCGATCTAGGTTTGGTGATAGTTGCTTTCTGTTGCGTCGTTGAGGTATTTGTATACTGTACGCTTTGAACCTAAAAAATGTTTTTTACGTCATTTACTACAATTTTATGTCATTAATTTTAAACTATTAAAAACCTAGATAAATCTATTACACATAGTAGAAGTATTATTGCAACTTTTTTAGGTTCTTCTTTAAAGGGCTTTCATATGCATAAAATAGGAAAGAAAACATAAAAAAGTTTAACAATATTTGGTGATCGAAATCAAAAAAGCCCACTTAAGCACTTTAAAGAAAATAACACTTGCTTAGATCAGAGCTTAAATTACTTTGTTTCCGTTCTATGAATATAACGGCTCATTAGTAACATCATCAAAATCAGTAAGACGCCGCGATTGGTCTATCAATTAACAAACGTAACGCGAAAATCAACAGACGTTTTTGACAGTTACCATGATATATCAATCATTTAATTGACACTTCGCGCATACATACCCCTAACTTGATCAAGATTGAGATACAGATCTTGAGTCGACAATTCGAATATGTGAAGACTTCTTGCTAATGATACTAAAGGCTTGATGAAACTGGGACGACGCAGTCCGAGCTGCTGCCGAACTTAGTTCCGAGCAGGAAGCACACTTATAATATTCATTGGTATCTTTTTAATGGAATATATAATAGATACGTTGAAATTAGTATGTAAAGTTATAAGTAATAATGTAACATTTCACAAATTTAAGATTTAGAGTACACGCAACTGAAAAGAATAAAACAAGTGTTTAACATTAGCACATATTTCAGCTGCTTTTTAGAAGTATTGTATTTGTTGTTAGCCCACCTTCTTATATTAGTTTACCTTTTTATATTAGTGTACAAAACCTAAAACTCCACTTCTACCATCCCCCACTGTCAATTACTTAAAACAAACAAACAGTCAGACAGACAAAGATTCTGGGAAACCTGATGATCACAATAAAATTCTGGTATAAAATATAACAGAAAGACATTTGAAGATAATTATGTTAGTAACAAACTTACTTTGTCAACGTTAGGCAAGGTTGTGTTTATACATTTTAGAAAAATATTTAAGCAGTATCTGCTAAAAACAGAGTAATAATATGTTATATAGGAATAGGTCCCTAAACAATCATTTTCTGTGAAATGGCAAACAATTTTGAGTACTTCACACACTGAGTCACATGTTGGTCCAACGTGTAGAGGTCTACTTTACGATATGCTGATAGTGGAACAGTAACCACTGAAATCCGAAATATTTACCCAAACACGTGGGCTCAATGCGGACTGCTGCGACTAGCTATGTTGTTTTCTTAATAACCAAACCGCGATGGTAAAATGTGCAAGACAGTTATGTAAATATATTAGCCTCAAAGCAATAGACATTGACATCGAAAATAAACAGTAACTTTCTAATCAAATCTAAGTCAAAAGGAGTAATCTATAAGGTAAGAAACTGATAACGTCATAAGCCTAACAAAGTCTGAAATCGCAGAACTTCTGGGCATTGCTAGGTAAATAACGTCACTACTTTTTTCTAACATGAAGAAATGTAATACTTGTACCTATGAATATGTTGGCTATTAGCCACTATTAATAACCTATCTACAGATAGAGATAGGCCTTCAAAGGTTATTTTGAAGTTATTTTTATTAATTGTTGCAAAAAATGCAGTGGTTGCCTAATTACTGATCTTAAGTATCCCTATCTATTATATTAGATAAGTTATTCATATTGGCCATATGTGAACAAGGATTTAGTGCTAGACGAACTCGGAAGTAATAAAGAGAATGAAAGTACATAAAATGTTAAAAATACGTACAGACTCGACTCTTAGTTTCGTTTCAAATATTCATTCAATCAATCATTACAAAATAAAAAAAAAGACAAAACGTTATAATTACCTGAGTCGACCCCGTACTAGACATCAAAGGATGCTGTATGTGTATTATTGCCGACTGCATCTTCTGAGGGTTAAGAGGTTGCGGAGGGTTAGTCAACTGCTGCGCCAGCAACTGATTCGTTGAGGCCTGTGCCGAGTGTGTGTTGTGAACCTAATGGTATATACTCTTACATTACTGGCGGTAGTAACAAATTTTGAAAAATATATATATTATTCGTTCTTTTAAACTAAAGCTCCGTTTGTTTATGTGTTTTTAACAAAATTACTAAGTTTACTTGAATAATCAGATGGACTCCCTAAAGTCTAAACTAACGGATATTAACTGCCCACCCTACTTTCCGAACATTGCATTATGACACTACGACAGCGGTAATGGGCACTGAGGTACCAATCCAGTCATATAAAAAGTGATTATTAAAATATGATTATTATTTGTTTGTTTGTTTGAAAACATTTAAATTACCGAAACAACATGAAATTTGTAACTAAATTCAATTAATGATAGTGTATAGTGTTCGCGCTGTAACGTGGCGCGTATGACAAGTCTAACCGTTAATTTCAATTTTTACTGCCATTTAAAATTACATTGGTTGTAGTTCCAATGTTGAGTATCATCGTTAACAACTGCAGTAAATTGAATTGTTTTAGAAAATAAAGCAGACGCAGACGAATACGTACAACGACGTAATAGTTAATGCTGTAAACTTATTTATGTATGGCTATGATAAGTAGACAGAAAAATAAATTAATATTTTTTTAAATATTGTTTAAGCTACACAGAGTGTGATATATATCGCCTTATCGGTATCATTTCTAGTGACTGAGTGACGTATCTATATCTTTATTAATAAATACTTTTTGGTCTGTCTACAAATTCATTTTTAATTATTTGCGTTGGAAATATTATATTCTATATATCTTTAAGCTTTCACTTCATACTGATAGTTTAATATCGACAGATGTCATTCGAACCATGCTGACCTATTAGTGTAGTACATATTTCGTATTTCATATACTTATAATAAAACTTTCAACTCATTGGAATTAAGGATTATTAATAACATTTGTAATAAGGACAAAAATATTATTCACACCTTCAGTTTAAAAAACATGCATTAAGCTTTTAGTGACAGTATAGAGTTTGATGAGATATTGCAGTTATTTCTTGTATTACTTGTGTTAAAAAAAAGATCATCAACAAAGATGTATCAGTATATCAATCATTTCGATCTCTCTTTTGATTAGCTCACAATACACCATTCAACCAACGACTACTATGCATTTTTATAGCTCCACTAGCGGCCCACTCCAGCTTCGCACGTTTATGAAACATGCATATAAACCTTACTCTTCAATCACTTTATATATTTAAAAAAAAAACGCATTAAAATCCGTTGTGTAGTTTTAAAGATTTAAGCATACAAAGAAACTTAGGGACAGAATAAGCGACTTTGTTCTATAATATGTAGTGATTAGCAAGAATTTGTAAAGCTGTCGTAAGGATCCCGCTAGTGTCACTCAAAATATTGCTCAGCCCGAAAAAGCAATTGTAATTTTGCCTCGAATAGTTCATCCCTACAGTGAGGCAGGGCGTTGGCGAACGAAAATTAGAGTAATAAGATCTTGCATTATTTTATCAAAAACTTGTGGCTTTGGCGAGCTTCGTTTAACCCGTTCAGTTTGTGTGGGAAACATTACATAGTTGATTTTCCTAGTTTCCTCACAATCAAACGGGATAAAAAAAAGTACCCTATATCCGCCTTCTGATTCTAAGCTTCGATCGAATCGAAGGAAGGTAGCTTCTTAAATTTCCGAGCCGTTTTAGAGTTATAAATAGTGTAACTAACACGACTTTCCATTGTATATATAAATACCACTCACCGGTTTCGCTATATAACCCTGATGATGTTTGTCAAGCGATACCGGTTGGCTAAACTATAAAAATAAAAATATATTGTGGAAAGAACAAGTTTGCAAATAAATTGTATCAAGAATGGAATTCCACCAAGCACCGACGATAAGAAGTATAGAAAATACCACTCACACCTTTCGCATTTTCTGAAGGCCTATAGATTGGCCAGTTGATAACGCTAAACATATTCGGCTCACGTTTTATGTAACATATGAAGTAAATATATTATGTAGAACTATAATTAAAGAAGGATCAGTTGGTACCAATTTCTAAACCAGCATTGAACTTGCACTGTATGCAATTCTTTTCGATATACCCTAGCGAATTCTTTTGAAGCTAAGCTATTTCATAGCTTTCGTTTAAATACAGTCCTAGTCAGAATTATTAATTCTATAAAGTTAAAGAAAATTTATCCCATAGAAAATCGCAAATATCGTAAACAACAGTAAAATTATAACGATGTTAACATAAATCAGGCAACTTACTTGTGGAGACAATCGAGGAGTTGTAGGTGAGGGTTGTTGTTTAAGAGCCGTCTCCACCGCCACGCCGGCCGCTGTTGGGATATTGGCAACATTGCCGACCGTTGCAACATTGCCCACTGCGCCAACATTACCCACGGGACCAACAGTACCCACGGCCCCCACAGTACCCACAGCACCCACTACAGTCCCTACTGTTGCCACGGTACCAACGTTACCCACTTGTTGTAATTGTGCTTGCTGTAGAAATGACACAAATTTAATTACTATTATGTAAATATAAACAATTATAAATAACAGAAATAAAGAACATACGATTATTGTATGTACCAATCATCTGAGTCATATATGTCTTCAATCAACAATCAACCAACACAAACAGAGGTGTTATACGTTTGACGAATCTCTAAATGAGTATATGTGAAAATCAAATTTTCAAATTTAGGACGGAATGTGTCAGGCCAGCTAATAATAATACAAGTAACATTTACGGTATTATGATGTTATCGAATATAGGATCCAAACGAAAAAGTTTCAAAATTAATTGAATTGTACGAAATACATACCTATGAACTAACTATATATCTTTCTATTCAAAAAAAGATGTGGTGTCGTGGGACACCAGGTAGGAACGAAGTTCTTTCGGCTAATGTAGGATCCACATAATTCATGAGTATATACTATGCATTGGCGGGGTAATAGAGTGAGAAGGGATGAGAAAAGAGAAAGGTATTCTACACTGTTCGCTTGTGTATACGACTGTTGCACCTGCGCACGTCTCATTTAACGTTTTTATTCCACGGACTTTTTTTACGGTTTTATTATCACATTTTATTCATTCCGGTCGCGCATCTATCTATCTCATCCAAGCCTGCCGTAAGGAACTTCGTTCCAAAAACTATACGTCAAAAATATAATCACCATTAGGTGGAAAGCATAAATCACAAAAAATAAAAAGCTTACCAAAATGGGTAGCTGTCGCGTAGTCGTGTGAACATTTGGTGTTGCTATTGTTGAAGTTCTGTAAATTCATAGTTAATGTGAGTACCGCAGATTACCACAGTAATTGTAGTTTTATTATTTATGAATTTACTATAATATATACTCACACTACAGGTATTGTGGTGGCATGAGTTTGAACGGTGGAGCTACTAGCAGCCGCAGATCTTTGTTGTAATAACAATTGTTGTGACTGCTGAAAGAAAACAATTTTTTAGTGTAGTGGGCAACGCAGAAACATTACCAACTTTTTAAAAAAGATTTTAGACATTAGTTACACAAATAGCAATAGTAGTTATACAAAATAACAACATTATTAAAAATGTTATCCTGTATATTAATCTATAAAAAAATTTGATGCACGTAGGAGAAACTCTGGAGAAATTATGGACTTTTTGTTTCCTTTTTTTCGCGATTTTCTAAAATTTGTAGAACATAAGTTATTGCTTCTGAAGTAATAAAGCCATCCTAGAAAGGTTATGCGTTAGTTACCAGTAACCCTGTATATGGCCATCTTGCAGGAGAAAATCTCAAATTTCATTATCAGATTAAAATAATGAAAACTGATTAAATTTTATTTTAATAGGCAATGCACAATATAATAGTTATTTATTTAACAAATTTTATATTTGCTGTCATAACAGCCAAATAATAATTAAACAACTATTTATATAATGCTAATTAGCCTCTTGTAATACATTCAACCAATAATAAAAATATAAATCAAAAGCCGAATCAAAACAACACTTACTAATTCTCTCATTCCTCCTGTAAATGAGACTCTAGGCACTTGACCCGGTACTACGTGTTTTATTCTAACAGATTTTCGCCCTTCTTCTGTGAATATTTCCGTAAATTGTTGTATATATTTGTTCGCTTGTACACGTGAGCCTGAAAAACACGGGAATATGGGCGTGAAGATACTTACTTACTTACTTACTTAAGATTACGATAAATCCAAATAAAATTATTAAATTTGCAATTTCCCGCCAAAATTGCAATTGCGAATTAAATAATTTTATTTGGACTTAAGTACGGATTTCTGCAAAGTAAAGCCTTAATATTGTGATAAGTTAGATCGCTTTAACATAAAAAAAAACGATAGGAAAATAGTAGAACAGAAGATGCAAGGGATTTCTCATGGAATGGTGTGGGAGATACCACCAAGACCAAAGGGTTTTCTCTGTTGTGGATCTAGAGAAAGTGTTTGACAGGGCTGTATGTAAGGAGCTTTGGGGCATCATTTGTCAGATTATGGGATAGACGGATTCCACCTGCATACTGACGTCTATGTTTTTAGACTGTAAATGAGGGAGCGCCCGCGGGTGGATAGAAGTTAGATGTTAACATTGGCATCAAACAAGGCTGTGTGTTGACAGCATGCTTGTTTATTTCATCTCTGGATAAAGGCTTCCAAAGTTAAGATTTCTGAAATTGGGAATGTATACTTAATAGATGATCAAGTGGCGAACTGCCTGCTTAACGCAGGTGATGCTATATATCAGGCTTTACTTCCTTCGAGCTTCAAAAACTGGCCGCAGTTATAAAAGTCGATTATACAAAAAACTGACATTTGAATGCGAATAACCTGAAGAAGACCTAAGTTTACCAAGATGTTACCTAAGCTTACCAGAACTTAAGTATACTAGGGCTTGACGGTGATTGACTCCGAAACACCGTAAAACCTGATACTGATAGTTATGTTTTTTAGATCTAATGACAATACTGTTTGACATCAGTCCTTATAGGGACGCTTCATAACATAATTATTTCAATGCCTCATTGCGATAAAACGACCTTACATTCAAAATAAAGTCGCATTTCGACATAAAAAGAAGTATGAAATAATATCGCCTCTGTGGTCTAGCGGTTCAGTTGTTGGACTTGACTGCATGAGGTCCCGGGTTCGAATCCCAGGTCGGGCAACAAAAAGAAAATTGGATTTTTCCAATTTTCTAGTTAAAAAAAATGTTGCTCGGGATTGGAAATGTGCCCGGTTGGCGATAGGCTTGCCACCTATCACATTGTGGGACTTAGTATCTTCGGCTAGTCGTGGGTGCCCTGGTTGTGCCTCTGCCTACCCCTTCGGGGATATGGGCGTAAAGATACTTTTAAAATAATGTTGCTTTAACACATTGCTGTACTGAGACTGTAATGCCAAAAAACTATCATGACATTTTGTATTTCCTAAAAATATTAGTTCAAGCGGCCTATTTGTAGGAGATTGCAAAAAAGCAAACATACCTAAAGTAAATCGACACGCCGCTCCATTTCTTTCACCTTCCACGTGATCTCTATCTACATATAATTCGCCTAAAAACTCTTGATCTGATGGCCTTTGCAATATTGATAATTTTATGTGGAAAAAACCAGCGCCTGCATGTGGTGATGATTTTTCAGTTTCTAGTATATATTCTTCAACCAATTGGGGTTGACAGTCGGGCGTAGGTCGCGGCCTTTCGTAAGCACGCGCCAGCTTCAGAGGGCCACTTGGTTCTGACGGTAACGCTAAAGGTAGTGGTTCCATTTTCGGTGGTTCTATCGGTTTGAAAACCTGAAACATCACATCTAAGCCTAACAAAAGGAAACATTGAAATTAATTTGTCTTTGCTTCAACTTTTGATACCATTGCCGTATTTTAAGGTTTTTCTCGTTTGTCTGTTTACTGTGAATCAGTATTACCAGTTGATCGAGTTTTGCGACTACTCTTTAGGATTCGTAATACCGAGACTGCCTTAACTAATCCTAACGTCACAACTTCAGTGTTTATCATTCTCGTGGTCAGATATAGGGCATGTAAACGCACGGATAAAACTTATTATTTCAGCATTATGTTAAAAACTCACTAATACGACCTTTGGCGACTACAGGAGACGTCTATTTCTTACATTCATGAATTCCGTCTGCTGGTCTCTTTTAACTGTGTAAAAATAATATATACCTACAACCCTTCCTGAATTAATATACGCTTTCAAAGAAATAAGTTCTAATTGAAGTTTATTAGATAGATTTAATGCTTTCAGCGCGGCGCCACATGCATCCTTGAGATATATACATATTGTATGAGAAATATAAGGGATATTTCCAATACAATATGTATCCTCTTGGCACTGAGCGTGTTAAAGATAAAGTCAAAAAGAAATGCGAATGTATTAGTGCAGCGGTCGGCAACCCGCGGCCGGACGTCTCACTTGCGGCCCGTGAATGTTTTGTAAATAAGTTATAAATATCAAAATAAATGCAAGAATGATCCGCGATTGACTATATAAAATACAGGGTATAGTATGAATTAGCCTCAAGAACGCGCCTCTCTCCGCCCATTATCATTTTTCTATGGTACATGACCAATTATTTGGCTTCTAGGGTAAATATCACAGGTGTGGCCCGCTTTTACTTTATTTTGCCGCCTTGTCTGCCAAAAGGTTGCGGACCACTGTATTAGTGTATAATGCAAGTAATAATGCTAGTTTTTTATCACTTCAATGAATCTTATGTATTCAACATTATTTTTTTAACTATGTATATAAAAAATGTGAATACTTGGTAAGTTATTCAACAATGTATTGATATAATCATCGAAACATAAACATGTAACATGTTTGTATAATCAATGTAGTTAAATGTACCTCAGGTGGTTTCTTGGGGAATTTCGATGTCAATCTTGTGTGGGGTACAGATTGTCTACTGTTCTTTGCCCTCTGACGATGTATCAATTCCAATAATTCTAAGCCATGATAATGTGTAAACTGGTCCAATTTTCTTTTCCTATTAACGGCCACCTAAAAATAATTACAAAAACATATTAAACTTAAAAATAAAATGACTTTAGCAATTATTATTTATAAATATTAATTAAAATAATAAAATATTATTACATAAAAAACTGTTTTATATTTAAACACATAGCCAGTAATTAAAATAATTTTCAACACAGTTTGTATAATCGTCACCAGATTTGAATGATTGCAAGGCGAAAAGTGTAGGTGTGAGGAAATGGGTAGGTATAAGCACACAGCTCCATATTTTAAAATATTCCATGAAGTACCTAGTTTCAATAATAAAGTTCAAAATATAAGTTTAGGTTATCATCAATAAATAAATATCCCTAATCACACAAATACCTTAGGGTTAGATACCCATAAGTAAGAAAATTATGTGCGTGTGATAAGGGTGTTTGTCAAATTATACTCTTTATTATAATACTTAAATAAAACACCCAGATCCAGAAATACAGACATCTATGTCCATCACACAAGTTCCTGCCCCGTCGGGAATCGAACCCGAGCCTCTCAGTTGGTCGGTGGAGTTATGCATATAGTCTAACCTCTCAACCAACGAATGGTCAAATGTATTCCGTAGTTTGAATGAATTTGATCGTTCTGATCCTTGAGGTAGATTTTAGTATTATATAGACGCGTCGCAAGTGCATTTTGTATGGTGTATGAGAAAGAAATTAATTTATTTTTGAAGTTATACATCTTTTGGCGTGTTAGGAAAAAATGATGAGGGTAAATTTTTACGATGCGCGCGCACACCGTCACGAAAAACCGACATGATGAAGTTGGCTATAGATAACATTTTAGTTAGTTTTTAAAAAAAAGGTACCTTAAATATTAAATAAACTTTATTTAACTAAATAATGCATTATAATAAAACTTTTAATGTATTAAATACCTTTTTTCTATGGTTAGTGTCATTTTGTCTACAAATGTAAAAATAAGGCAAAAGATAAAATTTTTAAAAAGATTTTTATCTTATCACGCCTAAGAAGTATAACTTCTAACGCATGTACATAAGTACACACACAATTCTTTTTCTTATTTTTTTTAATTTAGAGTAGAATCTACATGGCCATATTATTGTCTACAATCTACATTCTGCATAGTGGATTGTAGAGAATTCAATGTAGGCGACAATATTGTAAGGTGTTACAAACCTATCAACATAAAGAAGAGGCAGATTAAACATCACAGAACAGGAAATTTGTATTTAATCCTTACAAAAATGCATCCAAACGTTGGTAGTTTGGTATCAAGTACATGGGAGAGCAAATTAAAATCATAGCATTTTTTTTTATTTACATGAAGTTATATTGAGTAATCAGTGTTCAAAATAAAACAAATTTAATTGTGTCTGTTTTAAATAAAAAGAAAATAAACCTTTTCAATTTACCATTCTCTATTTGATGTTGGAACTCCCCCATAATGACAATTTCCAATGTTAAATCTAATAGAAAAGTAGGTAACACAAAAATGTCGTCTTATTATCACCTTCCAAATGACCTGACGTGTTAGAAGTCAACTGACTGATCAATCTGTTCAGTGCTTCAACATAATTAAGCAAAAAGCCAAATAAAGTAGCCAAGCACTTTACATTCTTTATTATTATATGACATATGGTACTAACTTGTGAAAACCTCCTTGCTTGCCGCCTTATTCTTGGTGTGTTGAACAACCTAGGAGCAGCATGTAGTTTTGCTGCAAGTAAACCTATCGCTGGCCTCGGTTCCAAACACAAAGGTGGTGCAGATGCATGGACTAGAGCAGCTTCTAGTGCCTCTAAGGCACCCCTCTCTTCGCCTACCCATCCACTCCGGCCTCCAATACACATAGCATCTGTTATTATACTCTGCAAAGTAAATTACATAAAATAAATGTTAACAATACTATTCCACATGAATTTTGATGAGGAGTGGTCATGGAGATCTACAAAAAAATACAATTTCTTATACTAAAATAAAAATACTTCACCTACTCTTGGACAAAACTTTTAATCAAATTGAATAAAACTAGCAGAACCATACAGATCCCATTGCAAATTTTTATATTTTGGACATACATATCTTCACGCCCACTCCCTTACAGGGTTATCTAAGAGCATCAAGTGCCATTTGTCACATTCTTTGCAGACCTAGCTAGCTCCCAAAACTGTAGGGATGTGGTGGGGGTATGTAAACCTAAGATGGATGTTTTGTCAACCTTTCATCCACCTTGCCACATGACACTTAACAGAGCATGATGCCCTTTCTCGTAAGAAGAAAACGGGCTAGACTTAACAAAGGACTTCATTTGGTTCTCTGCTTCACTTTCTTTCTGCATTCTCTTCTTTAACTAATCTTCAATATGAAAAATGTAAAATTAAGGAAGTTATTCTGTCAGACTCATTCAAGCATTTCATATATTTTCAAATAGCTTAGACTGTTGCTTTATAATTATTTTTTTCCTTTAATTTTCCAAAAGTTAGTTATTAAGGAGAAAAACCTAATAAATCAAGAACCAAGTAAATGTATTTTGCTGTCCTTAATGTATTTTGCTTAGTAAATTGTCTAAATAATTGGCCTAGTTTCATTAATGTGTAGTTAACAAACCTGATTTGTGGGCCTTAACAATACATGATGTGTATCACATAAAAAACTGGGATAAGCCTGCCGATAATCTCTTATTTGAGCTATTATGCAACCAGAATAAAATAAACATGAATGTTCAGATTCAAGTAGATCAAGTAACACAACTGGCAGTTCCTCATTGTCTATGTAACTTAGAAGCTCTTCTTCTTCATATGGCCATCTCGGTGTTTCAATTAGTGTTTCATCTTGACTTGACAAATTCTAAAACATTAATTTTAAATATTAAAAATTTGCAAATAGATAATAATCTCCTTTAAATGTTTTGACATAGTACAACATACTATACTATATTTTGCAACTAAACCAGATCTCACAGTTTACATGGCCTTAACTGTATTTAAAAATATGTATCAGTATTATGACTTTACAAGTATAAAGCTGTCATACAAAATAGAATTTATCAAATACAACTAACAGTTTAGAATTACAATTTTGAAACAACAAAGCCTCAACTTTCTAACTAGAATTTTGTCTACCTTTTTTTATCCACTAGTACAATAAATATAATATGTTAATACTTACACTGCTGTCTGGTGGGTGAATATATTGTGTATTTCCATTGACTTTTAGTGAAAGTGAGTAACCTTTATTGCCAGGATATAGATTTATTATTAACGTATTTAAACTGTATGTTGCTAGCAACTTCTCTAGCAAGTGTGATGTGGTTTTAAGCCCTTGCTGAAATGGTAATACAAACGTTATGATAACTGTAATAAGTGATGTAATCATAACTTAAAACTTAATAGTAAATAGATTTACAACAAAATTGATGGTTTCAAAATAAGCAACTAAATATTTATGACAATAATTAACATATTGTATAATCTGCAAATTCAATCTTAAAAATATTTTAAGGAAATACATATTTGTTTTAAAAATAAACAAAAACATACATAGTTTGTCTGTGCAGATTCATCACCACTAAGTTCAGTGTACAATTCATGAAGTTTCTTAAATAAATCAAACTTTTCCGTCGACTTCCCCGCAGAACTGCTAGAATTTCTTTGAAATTTCATCCTAGAATCGTCCACAGTTTCTGCTAGATGCATCTTTTCATGGGTCCAAGTCATTTTATGGTCTGAGACACCACTGTCAAACTGCGTTAGGTTTGTATTCACATGTTTAGCCCGGTTAAGAATTACCTATAATTATTTAAACAGTTATATTGCAAAATAAAGAATGAGCAACAAGATATTATGAGATTTTCAAGAAACTTAGCACTAAATCAGTGTATTCCTTGCCTCTGCTTCCAATGCCGCGTGAATTAAACCATCCATAATGTCATTAATTAAAACAAAATATTTAAGTGGCAGTCACGTTTCTACATAGATTTTTTCATTTTAATAATTTATGTTTGAGTATTAAGTCATGATTTAAAGAAAACTAATACGCTTTATTTATGTTTCACACTGCATGACAGTAAAATAACATGTCCACTATCCATCAACATTTTTGACAGATCGTGGCAGTGGCAAATGGAATTGTCGAACTGTTCTAACAGATTAATAATATGTCAAAATCAAAGACTATACAATTTTATTTTCTACATAAATCCCTGAGACTTCGTCATTGGGCGTGTTCGGCCGAAGTAAGTACTTACAAAATTTTGTAAGTCACTTACTATGCTTACAAAATTTTCGGCCGGGACACAAAATAAGTGCTAACGCAGTAAGTATGGCTTAATATACGACGCCATTTTGCTTATTGTTTATGTACGGGATAAGACATAAACCGGTGTTTTGTGTTATGTCAAGCCAGTAAGTCTGTCCTCGCCGAAAAGTGCTACAGTCAGCTTGTAAGACTTTAATTTTTTTATGCTTACTGGCTTACTAAGTTTAGTAAGTACTTAATTCGGCCGAACACGCCCATTGACTTCTAGATATATTTATATTCTTATTTCTGTGGATTTGGTTCTTACGTAGTATTGTATTCTCTTTGGATTTGGTTCGTTCATTTCGGCGCGTAACATGAAGTCTACACTATAATAAAATAAAAGTCACATTTGGAGATATGCAATCCAGGCGTATTACCAATAATTGCATAACTACATCCAAAATATTATTTCCGTTTTTGACCAATATCACAAGCAAATATCTAATCTGTTAGTGCTACTAGTAATAAATTGAATATAAATTTTATATTCAATTTGTCTATATGAAAGAAAGTCCGTTAGAACTTACTCTATTTTCCCCGTGTTGGTCCGGGCTCCTTTGCAGAATAGACCATCTGCCTTTCTTGCCAGGCAGCTCGTAAAAGGCGAACATAGGCTTATCATCACTAACACCGTGACA
>NJDD01004016.1:177053-217091 GCA_002245505.1 Calephelis nemesis
ATGCTTGTGTTATGGGTATTAGTCAACGATTCTAATATATAGAAATACTTGAATAGATACAAGAATAAATTTAATAAACACCCAGACCCGGAAATGCAAACATCTAAATGTTCATCACACAAATGCCTGCCCCCGTCGGGAATCGATCCCGAGCCTCGCGCTTGGTCGGCGTAGTTAGGCGTGTACGCTAGCCACTCGACCGACGAGGCGGTCAATAATGAAAGAACATACATACCTAGGTACCTACCTAAATTAACAATCAATTTTAACTCGCGAAATTGTTTGCACTTGCTCGCGCTTCGAGACCCTGATATATAAATCTATCAATAGAATTATAAGAAAGAATTAGAAATGGATTATAGAAGAGGACACCGGACACAGGAATCGGAACTAAGAGTTCAAGGACAATGGTCAGTAAGAATTCCGAAAAATTGTCAATCGAAAGTGATTTCTATTACCTACTGACTAGGTATTAATTGTATTTTAAAAATATGGCAAAATACACGAGAAAGTAAAGAAACAACCTTAATCGTAATATGTTTAAAGCATGAAATCCTACTAATGACCGGCTATTGCTATTTCACTCGCCCACAAACAATCCTTTCAGTCGCCCGCGCAATCGTCCTCCTGCATCGGTTCGGTTATACTCGTCGTGTATCGTATCATCAGGTTCGTTTGTAGACAGTATTGCGAGGCGATACGGTTTGATTTGATATCCTATCCAGATACCGAACCGAGCGTATCGCTACGATTCACCAATATAGGGTTTCGGTAAATTACCGTAAATATATAGTTTTGATACGCATCGATGTCGGATATTGCGATATTGGTCTAATATACGTTTCAATATCTATATACGATTTGTATCGCCCACTCCTATCACAAACCACATCTGAGTTAGCTGCAGACAGCAGTGCCAGTGGTTTGTCTATTTTAATCCACTTTATGCAAATCGTTAAGACTACAAACTTAAATTTTGGGTGCCTAATGATTTAAGTGAAGAAATCCGGCAAACGCGAGTCTACTAATTAATTAGGTACATTACTTGACTGGCACAATAGTGAAGGATTCTGTAATCGAACCAAAATTTATTAATTTCTATTATATTTTATTAATTCATGTGTAAGGACCTAGTAATATGTCGACACGGTGCTACCAGATACACATGTAATTACTATCTGTCTAGGTAATTAATACACTGTTATTACAGATCTGCTTCATTTTCTCCCGATCGACAATGTATACAAAAAAAATGTATCAAGAGCATCATATTTTTTAAAAACATCAGTCAATATTAATGATTAATATTTATTTAAAACGTTATCCGTCTTATTAATAAAAATTGCTTTCTATAAGTAACTTCATAATAAGTAGGTATTTAACAAACGTGGTGTAACCTTAAAATACTAATACCTTCCTTACAAAGGATTTAAGCCCGTCACACACGTAGCTACAATATATATTAATATGCCGCGCTATAATATATATATTATAGTAATCTACCACACACGGAGACGATGCTATAATATATATTTTGCCCTCATTCATAGACGGTTTGTACGCGTTTTGTAATATATATTATACTTTCGTGTGCGGTCGCTTGAATATTTATATAGAAAATATTATATTGTAATATGTCTTGCTATAGTTCATATTAATATATATTATAGCTACGTGAGTGACGGGCTTAACGCGTATGCTGTGAGAAAACAATACATACATACCTATTATTGTACGGGTTCCTGCAATTGGTACTAAAGATAAAAGATATTGGATTTATATAATGTCAACTTAAACCATAAAATAAAGTTACACTTGCTTTAGTTACGTTTATTTTTGAAATATAAAATCAGATATGACTACCGAAATTTACTAGTTTTTAGTAATATTTAAATAATGAACAGTAACTATTTAGTATATCCTGATATTAATTTAAAAGCCTTGAGTCGACGAAAGGCTTTCAAAATGTTCGTGCCGTGTTGCTAAGACTGTCACCAGCTTCAAATTGCGAAACTTGAGCACATTAATAGGTAGGTAAGTAGGTACCATTTAAGTTACCTACTCAAAAACATAGTGAAGCACCATGTGAATAAATTTTGTAATATTATAGGAAAAAGCGATAGCGGAAGCAATGTGGAAAAGCAGCAGTCAAAAAGCAAGTTAGGTGCCTACTCTGTGGTCTAAAGTTAGTTGCTGAACTTTTTTATAAGTTTTGTAAAAAGTGCTAAGTACCAACATAATCATTTGTTATTTTTGGACTCGTAGAGAATATATTATTGTTCTGTGTTTTTGGATTGTTACGATAAAGAAGTACCTATAACTTCTTTTATACGTAGTATCTCAAAGTAGTCTGTGCTTCTTTTGTGCTAAATTTATTTACAATAGGTAGGTATTAAATTAAAAAAGGTTGTCTGGTAGAGATCGCTTTCTTTGGCGATAAGACCGCCTTTTGTGTACTATAATAATATGCTCTTGTTAATACTTAATTGTACCATTTTGTAATAAGTTTAATGGTGCACAATAAAGAGTTCATTCATTCATTAAAATACTTCGCATAATATTTTTAAACTTACTTTTAACTTTTCAGGTGATACCTACAATATTGTTATAAGGATTCATGAACGTCGTCTACTGTATGCTAAATACCTATTTGCACCCTTGCAAATTCAAACACAGAGTGCGAGAAGTTTTTTTGGCAAATTACCTAATGGTATTAAATTGCATGACAATCACAAAATTGATTAGGTATTTTATGTATATATTCACCTCGTTTACCATACAAATACACCCTTATCTATAACGTCAGATTTCTGTCAGATGTCAAAAACAACCGCATCGAATCCGCAATCAGTCAGCCCCAAAGACTACAATACTCATACTCTAATTGGTCTGTGACAATACTCTAGTCAGCCCCACAGAGTACCTTTGTTTAGGAGCTATTATAAAACAGACACGAAAACCACACCTACCTACGTAAAATTTATAACCCTCCTCTTGTTTAGTCGGAGGTCGAAAAGGGAATCGCCTTACAATAACTATACAGTTACGTAAAATAACAAAGGTAATAGTGGTTGAATTCACTCAAGTATCGTTTATAAATAGGTTTGACTGTCCCTATGCGTTCGTGGGTACTGTGAGACCTCGTAGTGCTGTTTATGAATACGGGTGTAAGTTCCACGATGTGATAGGTGGCAAGGCAAACCTCCTTCTCCTCCTGGGCAACGTCACTTTTTTGAAGTGAAAATTTCTTTAGCGGCGGCGTTGCGCACTTTTTTAGAATGGGTAAAAACTTCTAAACTCGCGTCAGGACACTTGACCTAATCGAAAATTCGTAAGACGGCGCAGGGCGCTTGTGCGAATATTTGTGTTGTCATGTTTGTGATAGCGATAAATGAATATTGTATTCTACCACATAAATGATAGCACTTTAATTCCGATAATTAAAGCAATTCGTGCAGTTATTCCCAAGCCATTGCAAAACATCAAAAATGCATAACGTTAATATTCAAGTTTTCACTTCTGCCGGCACTCCCGGAGTGCAACCCGTCATTTTTTTTAGAAGATTGAAAATACACATTTTCTATTTTTTTGTGGCCGACCCGGGTATCGAACCCGAAACCTCAAGGAATCAAATCCGACGCCAGACCAAAGAGACGATTAATCAACACCATTTTGAGTTAGGTGTAGATAGTAAAGCATATTTTTTCGTTTAATGTTGACAATCTCATCATTGTCGATTGACTAAGTAGGTATGCATTTTATATAAATAATATTCAAGACGTTTAGTAAGATTACTTTTTGAATTACATATTCAAATCGAACAATATGTTCAAAAGATATTATGAATTGAAAAGTTTTATTCAGCACAAACCTACCTGCATACGCTAGAAAATTACAAGACGCGAACATGGTGTCGTCGCCACTTGAGTCGCCCGTCGCCCCCCTGGTATACTACTTATGTACGATCATCCGGCCCGGTTTCGCAAGTGTAACAGAACTGAGGTATATAATTCGAACTAATAATAAAGAGGAAACTGGAAAGGTTTGATTGTTTGTTGATGGTGGATAGACTCCGAAACTACGAGTTTGATTTGAAAAAATCTTATCTATTCCCCTAGAAGCGTACATTGTCCGTGATAAACATAGGATAGGTACTTTTTACCACGGTATAATACTTCATTCCTAAGGTAAACGGGTACATAAGACATCGGGGGTGTTGAAGAATAACTCTTGCGTGCAGAGCTAGGTGGCGTCGGCGGATGTCGGTATGTCAACTACTCACAACTACTAAACCGTAAACGGCTTGGCCGATTGGGTTGAAATTTTATGTGTATTTCGATAGTTTTATTTCACAAACACGTATTATGCATACCTAATCAATTTTTCTATAAATGTATTAATGTCACTTGATGTATCTAGGAGAAGTGCAGAATGCTAATATTTTTCAATGATAATGCTTGTAAAGTACATTAAATCAATGAATAAAATATTACCCACACTACCATGAATTTGACACACAAACAAATATATTGATGATAACGATAAAAGATCACAGATGGCGCACCATACAGTTTGGAAAGAAGTTTGAGAAATGAAGATGGCGTTCTTATCAACAAGATATTAAAATTGATTATGGTCGAATTTCGACCAACGGGCGACCACTAGTATAAATAAACAGCCGAAATTTATGTAGGTATCTGCTGTACGAGAATATTTAATATTTAGAATGTTTGCATCAAATGTCTTATTTTTTTAAATGGGTAGATACACCAATGATAAAGAGGAAACATTTGATTGTATTGAATATAATTGAAAATTCTTTTCTCATTGGCAGTCAATATTATCCCTGATATACATAGGCTACTTTTTACCGTGGGACAATGCTTCACTTCAAAAAGACAAAAGGTTGTAAAAATTAACCCTCCATACTGACCTATTTTAAATAACCTTTAAATATGGCTAATGTTATATGATTCCCTGTATGATTTAAAAATACAATTTGACTCGGTAGGTGGAGCTGCTGTTACTAATGTGTTGCCAACCTTGAGGTTTCTACAACTTAACAGGGCTTTGTGGGCCAACCAGAGTGCTCAGCAGCAGTTGGTATGTCATCTACACTATAATGTTAAAGAGAAGATTTGATTGGTTGTTTGTATTTAATTGGCTCCGAAACTACTAGATTTATTTGAAAAAAATCATTTATCATTAGAAGCAGATATTATCACTGATGAGCATAAGCTACGTTATTTCCATAAAAAATTTGAAATTTGTTTACCCATGCGAAGCCAGGACAGGCTGGCTGGCTTTCATAACTCATTAAATATTATATACATATCATTTAGCTGTTTTTTTTTTCAGTGTGTTTTATTAGCATACAATAATTATAAAATGTTAAAATAAAACACAAGCAAGCAAGCACAGGGATAATTTGCCATTTTGCAGAGGCCAACACTTATATTATGATGATGACAATCAGAGTAAGTGAAGGTAATTAAAAACAATAAAACTAGTATTAATTTGTTTATTTTTTGTATCTATCTTATACCTATTTATCGTTAGATGCCATATGTCGCATCAAATCTGTGATAAATTTATCTATTTTTCTTACATCTTGCTGAACTTCTGTTTTGAACTGGATACACTGTAGAATACAAAATAAAAATAATATGTATTATGTTTTGATGGGATGTTTTTTAAATAATATTAAGGGATTAGCAAAAAATACATGTAACAGACACAGAAAAGAACATGTAACGGTGATATCATTTGAGGGTCAGAGGAAGCAGTCAAAATGATTTTAAGGGCTTTGATTATAACACTACATAAAGTCATTTTATTATCTATAATATAAAAATGAATCGCTAAATGTGTTGGTAAGCGCATAACTTCCAAACAACTGGACCGATTGGGCTAATTCTTTTTGTATTGTGTTAGTTGTTGCTAGGACAAGGTTCTTATGGAGAAAAAATCCGGGAAAATAGGAGGGAAAATGGGTAAAACTATATTTCATTTTTCCTTTGCAAACTTAACGGGTGAAACAAAGTTTGCCAGGACAGCTAGTACATTATATATATTAGTGCCTGCTATAGATTAAGATTCAAGTAATATCCTATTTTTCAAACTGGATCAAACTGCATATGGTACGCAAATTTGATTAAAATCTGTTAAATAGTTTAGGAGATCATCACCAACAAATAATCTGAATCGTAATTCATATAAATTAAATTTTGTATGAGAAGTTGCTCAAAATTATTAATTTTTTTTATGGATTAGTATTTTTAAAATTATTTGTCTATTTTATTGTTATCTGAATCTAATCATATATATAAAAAACATATTTTATGGGATAAGCCAGAGAAATTTAGGCTTATTGTCATTGGTATCAGAACAACAGAAATTACGATGGCAGAAATAGGTAAGGTGGTGGATTCCTACCTGGTGTTGCTATACTAGTACCAATAATCTTGCTGGGAATGACTTATTTAACCTGTTTTGCTTAAAACTTTAAATTTTCAAATTATATTATAAAACAATTATAATATTATGTTCCTAATATTATAATATTAAGAACAGTTAAATCTCTACTGCCAATAAATTGTATTACTTATTTTTGTTTTTAACAAAATGAATAGTTAATAGACATCACAAACTTTATGGCTACAATTTATTTTGTTGTTTTCTCTGAGTTTATTTATTTGTCAATTACTTTATTGTCAACAAAAAGTTACATTGAAGTTATAACTATAGAAAACATATGAGAGGCAAGCTGATCATTTCAGTTATAAATTACAGAATTCAAGAAAAATGTTCAAAAAACATTCCCAAAGCTGGAAAAAAACTGAGACTTAACGGAGAATAGAACTTTTTCTCGTAGGAGAGAAGTATGCCACTATTTAACTGTAAAAAATGTCATTCAAATATAATACCTAATGGCAGCCTTTTTGTAGATATATTTTTGAGTAGACTTTAGGCTTAAACTTCCGTAAGTGCACAATTATACATTAATTAAACAAATAAAAGTTGTAGCAAGTGTCTAGATGCTGTTTCAAGTCCTAATAATATAAATGTGAAAGTTAGGATGGATGGATGTTTGTTAGTTTTTAATGTCAAAAGTATTGAACTGATTTTGATAAAACTTCACAGTAATTTATACATCAGACTAACATAGAATACAATTTTTAAAGATTTTGTACAATTTGTTTCTGTTTTATTACATGGTTGTATTCACAAATATACATGTTATGAGTAAAGGCCTTCACACACGGCAGCTATAATGTACATTAATGTACATTACATCCCGGG
The DNA here is from genome assembly GCA_002245505.1 of Calephelis nemesis. Lineage (NCBI taxonomy): Eukaryota > Metazoa > Arthropoda > Insecta > Lepidoptera > Riodinidae > Calephelis > Calephelis nemesis. Next base: position 184,356 of record NJDD01004016.1, read on the forward strand.
ATGTACAGCTTTACATTACATTAGTGTATCACCCACACAGCAAGTTTTGTAATGTATCTTTTCCCACATTTCATTAGCATATGTTCCGATTGACGCACATTTTAGATGTTGATCTGTTATACAGGCTATTCTTATTTTTGTATTTTATTATTATGGACTACTATCTAGTAAGTAAATAACTTACTATAAGATTTTCTAGGTAGTTCATCAGAACATGGTTTGGATTGTGACTTGGATGTACGTATCGCCATATGTGCTAAAAACAGAAACATGAAAAATGGAAGGGAACACACAGACTATGGACACACTGTTTGTACACATTTGAATTGTACACAGTACACCCAACAAACGCCAGGAAATGGGTTCTATCCCATTCTCTTTTTTAACGTGAGTAAAAGGGATAGAACACTAACGAAACCCATTATGTGATCTCTGTCTGTTACAGCAACTTTTTGAACATCCTGTTGGAAAGGAAATATATTGAGATGTATTAAGATGTATTGAAATATAAATGTATATTTTGGTATCTTTCTGCAACTTAAGATACTAAGATGTAGAAATGTATATTATAGCTGTCGTGTGTGGTCTCCTGACGATTTCTATACAAAGATGTATCGTGCTGTAATGTATATTTTTACATTATAGCTGCCGTGTGTGAAATGCTTCAGGATCTCACCTTTTTGTTATCCGTTATTTTAACTAAGAAAAGACCTTTAGAATGACTGTATTTCATGCTATACCGTGTATTTATAGGGTCTCGTAAGTACAGCATCTCTGCAGATTTCTCAAACTCTTCCCAGTTAGGAATAAACGTCATTTTTATCAATGTTTGCTATTGTTACAATAATTGTAATGCAATTATAAGTTTTAATTAAAATTAAATGAAAATAATCTTACACATAAACTAATCTCAAATAATTTTAAAACGTGTGATTGTTGTTCTGACATTTGAATTTTGATTTGACATTATCGTGACTTTGATCGTGACGTGAGACGTCACTCGTCAGCTTGTGTTTCTAGCATAAATTTCGAAGGCAACAAACTCAAACAAATATTTTGACCTGCCACACACATTAGGAAGTTTTCCGTAACGAAATCTAGTGGATTTGTGTGGGGTGACGTTTTGTTTCGGATTTTCGAAATAGGATTCCGTAAAATTCCGTAAACATATCACACACATAAGTTTCTTTCTAATCGGAATCTAAACCTCAGTTGAGCGGTTCTAGCCATTGAGTACACATATAAAAAAAAGTTACCGCTACCGGATCACGCAAAAATGGCAAATAGTAATTAATAATTATTAGTCATTTATAAATACAAATCCCTAGACAAATTAAACAAATAAAATCTAACCTAAAAGTAAGCAAATGATATTATGACTGTGTTGTGGGTGTTAATCAATTAATCTAATACATAGAAACATTTCAATACATACCAAAATAAATTTAACAAACTTCCAGACACGGAAATGCATACATGTAAATGTTGATCCTACAAGTGGCTGCTCCCATCGCAAATCGAACGCAAGACTCGGGATGCAGTTGCAGTTGGTCGGTGGAGTTAGGTGAGTATGCTAGCCCCTCGGCCAACGAGTCAGTCAAATTGTTTAATTTTGTTAAATATATAATATGTAGGACATGTAGTAGAAAGAATGGCAGCTGAAAGATTGACAAGGCAGATATACAGTGCGAATGTAGATGGATATGGTACCAAGGGAGACCTAGGTCGACATGCCACGATCAAATCGTTCGGGTGTTATCCGAGAGTGGTGTCAAGAGTCTCCGAAACCTGCGTCTTTGTATGAAAAGAGTTATGAATGTAGAGTAAGCCAGGCAGGTCTGCCGGGATCGTGAGTTTGGCACTTGATACTCTCTATCTACTTCGTAAGCGACTAGGCGTGAAGTATATGTACATATGGTGTAAGTCTAACTTACAATATTATGACATAATATGTATTAAATGGTACATTTCATTTCTTACAATATTATAATAATACTTACTAAATTGGCTAAAATTGTGGTTGTATTAATTGAAGTTATACTTCTTTCGGCGCGTTAGGTTAGGTTAGGTTAGGTTAAAATGATGAGGGTAAATTTTTACGATGCGCGCGCACACCGTCACGAAAAACCGATATGATGAAGTTTGCTATAGATAACATATTAGTTTTTATTAAATATAAAATAAACTTTATTTAACTAAATAATGCATTAAAATAAAACTTTTAATGTATTAAATACCTTTTTTCTATGGTTAGTGTCATTTTGTCTAAAAATGTAAAATAAGGCAAAAGATAAAATTTTTAAAAAGATTTTTATCTTATTACGCCGAAGAAGTATAATTTCTAACGCGTGTACATTAGTACACACACACAGTTTTTTTTAAATGTCGCCAGATACGGCCAAAACATAGCTAATTTGGCAGCACTTCTGCCTTGCCTTGCGATTTTTCAAACATGTGTGGCAAGTGGCAACATACACAAATTCAAAATATATTTATTCACTTTGATCTTTATAAAAATTTTTGTGAGTTGTGACGCGGCTATATTAATCTAAAAACTACCACCGGATCGGAACGCGGCCACTCACTGAGTAGATCTGGCGAAAGAAACTCAGCGGGCTTGTCTTTTTTCCTATAAATCTAATTTACTAAATCATAAAATTATTTATATTTCTTAGTTTGTAGAGATTGGTATGAGAAGCTATTAATCCCAAGCATTTCTGTCCTAAATATTTTGAAATCATATAATAACCCTTGCCATACAACTTAAATTTAATACATTTTTTAAATTTATTAAGTGTTAAGTCCGTAATATGCTCGAGAAATACAATACAACAAGTATTTACTAAAGAGTTGCGTTTGGAATGGTTAATGCCTTTTTGCGATTACGAACGTGTTACGAACGCAGTGAGAGGGCCTCACAGAGTTTTGGAAACAGAAAAATTATCGAACCCCATTTCGATAATTTTAAACGAAATTTGAATGCATCGAATCTATACAAATAAATTGATCTGCCATACCGATCAGTTTTTTTTCGGAAGGAATTTCTCTGTTTTGAATTCGAATATGTAAAGTAAAGAAATATGTTTCATACCACGGCTAAAGTAGCTTTCTGAAGTGTTCCTACACATTACACTATTTTCGTTCACTCACTCAGTTATTGGTAGCAACTTTTTTCATTTTTTTTTCGAATAATGTACAGGTAGGTAAAGTACATTTTGGGTTATTTCGGTTTAAAACCTTACATTTATAATTGTTTGATTTGCTACAATACACAAAACTCTCATCCTTACACCGATTTAAATGATATTAATTAGTCTTTCAGATTCATCTCAGCCCCGAATGCCAGAGTTACTGTCAAAATATTAAAAAAAAAATTAATAAAAATCGCAAGGTAGCTGGGGCCGGTCACGCAGTTTTGCAAATGAAGCTAGTGTGGTTTATTATCAAATAATCCTTTTTGCAAATAAATCGTAATATTTAATGTCTTACCTTACATCGCCTCTGCGGTCTAGCAGTAATATAACGACTAAGGATATGAGTGTCTTCGGCTAGTCCTAGGTGCTGATTATATATTTCAGTCACCAACTCAAAATGGAAAAGTGTACATCAATTAGTTGTCAAATGACGTGTTTCATATTTGCTATCTCCAATGACCAACAGAAATACAATAGAGATACCTAGCTAAGCAGGAGTAGTCTATAACTTCTTCGTACGCGTAACTTTGTCGTAACACGTACAATAGCCGGCACGGATCTTGAGCGCTGACCGTTTTATGCGCAGAAGTCATTTTTTAGGTATGATAAGGGGTATGAAGCAAGGGGAGTGGACACGGTTTGGCGTTTCAAACTACGTGATTGGTTCTCAGCATGTCACGTTATAACAGTAAGTTGTGATTTGCTCTCGAAACTGTCATTGGGCATTTCGCGGCAACAAGTACACTTCCGTGCATAAGTAATTGAAATTTAGTTATAATAGCAAAATTAAATACTTTTCATAAACAATATCAATTTGGTTTTTTGATAAGTTGCTTGCGTATAGCAAAATTTATTTGGTATTTAATATAAAAATTTACAAATCCGATAGTGTATTTATTTTTCTACTCCCCATAAACTTGTTAAAAATTATATTGTATGTAACATGAAGTAATATTACTTAAGTAATATTTGCGTGCGTGACAGTACCCATACTCAGTTAAGTTCCAGATTTTGTTAACCGCTACACTTACTAGGTATTTGACTTTACATTAAAACATTATTTTGCTGTTTTTAATTAAGCAATTAAATTACTAATTTGTATTGCGTGCGCGACGGTACCCATGCGCAGCTATCCCCTCCACGTTTCGCTCAGCGCTAGAGTTTCGTGCCGCGACTTATATTTGTTCAAAAACCAGAGTTGCTATGTCTAAAAAGTACTCTTAACTTTAAAATTGTAAGGTCGCAACCGCCAACCATGGACATGGCGCAACCGAAACATTATTTGACTTTTGAATATTGCAACACTTATTCATCGCAAATCGCAACCAACGCAGAAAATCAATACTAACAGTGATGTATTCATTCGTCTTTTTAAAATGAGAACGTGACAAAACTTTTCTTTTAATTCATCGAAAAAAACAATTTTATTTCAAAAAATCTGTTAAGGCTTGATGCTCATTTTTTATTTATTTACATAGTGATGCTTATTCTCATAGTTACGGCGTGGTAGAACATTCTGCGTGTTTGAATAACGTCCTTTCTGCAAAATAGAACATTTAAAGGTTAGTAAATCTGATAAAATATCAATTTTAGGCTAGATAAACTCCTCGTGTTGCTAAAAGTATATGTATCTGTAAACTATCGACCCTCGCCATTGTCTGCATCGTGCTTGGTGCATTGCGTTTGTGGTAGATACTTCAGTTAGCTATGTAGAATTATAGATATCGCCAGAAATCAATTCGTCGTTATACTAAGTAGGTACTTTTGTTTAATAATGTGACTTTAAAATGTAAATAGAGTTATTAAAGGAATTAAACAATGTCACGAGTATGAACATAATCTGAGTTCCTGTGTTGGATTTTTAAATTAAGACCAAATTGGGAAAATCCCTCGTTTTAGTTTTTTGAGGTAGGAGGCAGTATTCTAAACTACAATATTTACTATGCTTTTATGGATAGTTCGTTGAGTGCTGATTGCTGTAAGTGTTTTATTCAAGGGACTCTTTTAAATTTAAAAAATACAACATTTCTATAATTTGCTAAGGTGGCTACTTATGTTTTGCTTTTGGTGTAAGTGTTAAGAGTTATGTTATGGCTTGTTTAATTATTTAGACAATAGGCCTCTGTTTAGATTGTTCATTGTAGATACTTACAGAGTTGATCAACAATAGTTATGAGAAACTTTATACAATGTACAAACAATGAATGGATGCCATACAAAATTTAAAGTACCTATTTTATAAATATGCTAATGACATTTTAAAACTATTGAAAGTAAGGAGCTTATCTATGCAACATCATTACAATAAGACTATTGCCCAAAAAAAAATTGTGAGCTGGTTTAACTTCCTCATTTACAAAAACTAAATTTTACATTTAAAACTTAACACTTTAAGAAATGGAAACTATAAAAGAAAAAAAATATGTTGAAGTAAAACCTACACAAATGCTGAACAAATTGAGGTGTGGGTATTTATGTATGCATCAAAATTTCATAATAATATGTGCTTTATAGCATTCTGTGAAAGAAGTAAGAACAGAGGATGGGAGATGGTAAATTCTCATTTCCAGCTACTGGGACATTATATTATGTATTATATTTGTGTTAGTCTGGATCTTCTACGTAGAATAGTCCCTGCCACCATCCTGCCAGGCAGCTTGTAAGAGGCGAGCTAAATTTAAATAAGTCATTGTCAACAAGACCACCTGTGGTAGAGTGCTTTACTGGAACTTGTCCTGTCTTACATATTTCTGCCTCCATGCTGACTGGCACCTGCATGGTAGCTGGCAGACTTGAACAATAATTGATCTGATATTTAGAGAGCAAGGCAGCATATTATTAATTACTATTTATTTGGAAGTTAGAATGCATAAAGTACTTTAACATTAAAATATAGATATGTTACCAACAGAGACTTACATTGTCTCTGATGCTTTTGATATGAGCTCTTTATTTTCAACTTATTAGTTTGACTTTTTCACCATGTTGAACAAAATGTAGTTATTTTTTAGACTTTTTCACATAACCTCTGTTAGCCTCTCTAGCTAGCCTGTTTCACTGCTAAAATCTGCACCTTGGATTTCAGTATTTTTACATTCTTTTGTTACGGCCAGGACCTTTTAGATGATTAAAGTGTAAGGTGGTATTTATAATACCATTTACTACTTTGATACTGTGATACCAGATAAAAAATAAAATACAAGTAGTAATGTTAAGACTCAATAACTTCGATATGGTACTAAATGCAAAACTAACATTTTTGTTATATCTTAATACTTTAGGTCCAATTGAAAGTGTGGTGTATAGATTTCCTCAATCTGTATGTTACAACTCTTGTTTAGTGTCACTTGTTAATTTTAAAATTGTTTATGATGTTTTTATTTTCTTCTGCATTTTAAGAGTTGATATAGTAGCATCTCAATACATACATACATACTTAATACAGAGCCTTTACCACTATGAGTTGCTATATGTACAATTGGTAATTGTATCGACGTCTATAGCATTAGTTTATTTATATATTAGTATATTAATTATTTTAGTCTGAAATTAAGGTGTCTCATTTTTTTGTAGAATAATATTAATAACAAATAGAAATTTCTAGATATGTTACCCAAACTGAATGTGACCCCAAAATAAGCCAATGTTATGCTTATGGATGTTATTAGTTGACAATACTGATAAGTAGAAAAACTTTTATAGATACCTGAGTAAATCTAACAATAACCAACATAACAAAAGAAAATTAGCAAAATTGGTCCATTCATCATGACTACACAAAACAGGGATTTATTTTTATATAAATAGATACCTATTAATTTGAAAAAAAAAACTAGGTTAATAAGAGTGTTACAGTAGTATAACTCTAGCCCAGTTCTGGTGTCATTTATTAAAAAAATAGTCAATGATACTAAAGGACTTAGAAATTTAATTTTAAATTGATATTTTTTTTAATTGGACCTGAACAATATGGACTAAAGGTGTTTCCCTCCTACTGTTATTGCTTCAACATTATTATATTGTTTTAAAATTAATATTTTTAATAATTTTTAGGCCAAAGATAAGTAATTTTTATTGCTTTGTTGAAGAAATACTAGTAAAAACTCAACTCAAAATAAAATTAGGTAGCTAACAAGGACATAGCTCTCTTAAGGATAAAAGACAACCATGGCCTATTAACACTATAGAAAAGTTGAGGGGCCTGTTTAACTAAACATTTTCTAAAATTGTTGTCTAACTTAAATAATAATGTAATTATGGGTGATGTGGCAGCATTTTATGGGTAGAGAATCAAATTTTTGGCAGTTTGAGCTAAGTGTTTAAATTTATTGTAGTAAGACATCATAGATTTTGTAGGTGTGTTCAGTGGCTGTTGTGAAGACCAATGTGCAAATCTACCAGTTACCTTATTATTTACTAATTTTGACCATTTGACAATACCGTTGCATATATTAATTTTCTAGTAAAATTAAACACTAGCTGTATGGCTGATTTTTACAATTTTTTTTTAATATGTTAAAAATCTTTTTTTCTTTGGTTTTGGGTGGCTATTAAGTTTTATGTTTCATGGGTTATATATTTCTATATACCAAGCAATGAATATTAATTTTAGTTCTTATGAAATATGTTTTAGTTCTTTTGAAATTTATGTTTTTATGAATTACCTCTAGGTAAAAATGACTTTTGTGTAGTTCATGGATGTTACTTAAACAGAATATATTTTCAAAATTACAGTAGTTCTTCAATACAGTATTTTTCCAGAAATATATAGCGATACATATCAAATTCGAAAATAAAAACATTTGCATGTGTGCTGCCTAAACAATTAAAGCTCTGCATAAATCATCTGTGACAAAATTGTTCCCCTTTAAAATTTATATAGTCCCCAATACTATCAAACTGTCTATCAAAGTTATTTTTATGGTTATTAATAGCAATTTTTAAAAGTGTGAAGGTATCTTTATCAACACTAGTTGTCGCCCATTGGTCGAATTTGACAAATTTCTGTCGAAATTCAATCATTATTAAGATTCTATTGTTCATTATTGTGTTGATACAAATGCCATCTTCATTTATCAAAACCAACTACTTTGTTTCCAAACTTTATGAATATAGTTTGTGTGCCATCTGTGTGTCAAATGTATGGTAGTATGTGTAATGTTTTATTTATTGATTTAATGTACTTTATAAGAATTATTTGATAGATTGAAAAATGTTAGCATTCTGCATGTCTCTCACACATAATTTATAAGTGTGCTAAATTTCATACTCCGTCCGCCCAAAAAAAATATCATCACGCCCATATACGCGAAAATATCTGTCCGCGCAACATTCGTAAAAAGGGGTCCAAAGTTTTTACTTCACATATTAGTGTTATAATAACGTTAATCCTCCAAATATCCCCCGTGTTGGTCTGGCCGGTATTAATATTGTTTACTAATGAATACCCATAAGATGATGCTTATAAGGACATACCTAATTTCCCGAGCATTTAAAAACATTTAATAAATTAAAATAAAAGAATTATTAGATTTCTTTAATTGTATTAAGTTAATAATCATAACAATTAATACTTAATAATTTATGTTTTTCTATGGGAAATCTTTTACACAATATGTTTTCTCTTAGATTCTGTTCTGTGGCAATTTTTATAATGGAAGTGATTTCAGATTAATCTTTAATAGTGAACCATTTTGTTACAGATATTTGTTAACTGAAGTAAAATACATACAATATATCTCTGTAATTGTAAGGTAAAATGGAAGAAATAAACGGAGAGCTTTATGGGGAAAGTCTTCTTAGCCTTGGAGACGAGGGCTCTTTAGAATCTACAGATAATGGAAAGCAAGAACAAAATTGTAAAATATGCGAGTAAGTTATGAATAAAACAAACAAAATGGTGTGTGTATAGGTGGTGAAACTGCTTGTATGGACCAAGTGAATGAAATGTTTGATTGTGTGTTAGTGTGTGTACAGTTGTAAGTAAACAAAATTGCCTGGAAAAATGGAATTCTGTGCCTACTATTGTGCTGTCACCAGTATTTTTTTATGACAACTTATTCTGAAAATTTAGTTCGGTGATATATTTACATAATATGAGGTTTAAAATTTAACTAATAGAAAATCATTGTTGATAGTTTAACAAGTTTTTTTATTCCCGTGTTGGTCCGAGCTCCTTCGCAGAATAGACTATCTCCCTTCTTGCCGGGCAGCTCGTAAAAGGCGAGCACAGACTTATCGTCACTAATACTGTGACATCTGACTAGGTGGTAGAGTTTCGCAGCGACTCACCCGGATTGGTATCACCGCCTTACCTTTTCCTGCCGCCATAACGTCATGACGTGTTACGGTTTGGAGGGTAAGGTAGCCGGTAAACTTACTTTTGCTTGAGGCCTAACAGCCTGGCCTCAGGTTGGTAACGCACCATTACCACCTTTGGTGTCTCTAGGCGGCGTTAATTTCTTTTCCATCAGGAAATAAGTCTGCTTGTTTGCCTTCCAATATCTTAAAAAACAAAATTAAAATAATAATTGGTGCTAGAATGTTTACGTTATTATTAATTCCTACTAACATTTTTGTAGCAATAAGTTGTGCAGCCCTCGTGTGTTGTCATGTCTCCATGTCTTCTGTGAAGCATGCATTGATAAATTAATGGTCAATGAAGCTGGAGACACCCTCAAATATGATTTGGCTGTGGAATGTCCTCTATGTAAACAAGAAACTAAGGTACCTGATATTATTTGGTTACTAATTAATGCTTAATATATGGTCAGTAGTCCAAATTGATCTGGTCAGACTAGAATATTGAGAATATTGGAACAGGCTTGTTATGTTACTATATGTATTGTCTAGTGCCTCTAGATTGAATAATAATTACCATGAAATTGAAAATAAACACGAAATCAAGTAAAAAAATGTTATCAACATTATACATATTTATAAATATTTAAACTCAGTTTTTTATATAATACAATTCTTGTATCGCGATATTATGTACTCGTAATAAACTTTAATACCACCAAACCAATTTACATCAAAATTCAAGACAGTCTGTAATTTAGCCTAACTTTTTTATCCCAATAATTCAACGCATATTCTGATCCGGCGGAAGTTTTGTAATAAAGTCGACGCTTACTAGAACTAATTGACTAACTACAGTTACTTTTGATTTCGTTTTTTTATCAGTTCATTTTTCTATTTATGAATACAGTATTTTAAACATACCAACTCTGTTCCAAATTCATACTAAAAGCTGTCCATTTGTATTGCAGCATAATGTAGATATATTTTGTGATATATTGTCAACTGATTTATTTTTTTATTAGATTCCTGGAGGAAGTGCGACATCATTGCCTTCAGATTATGTGGTCACAAATATCTTGGATGTTTCATCTATGGATCAGTCAGTCGTTTGTACTTGTTGTAAAAGCAAAGAACCTGCTGTCGCTAGATGTACTGATTGTTCTCATTTTCTTTGCGCGAACTGTAACTCAGCTCATGAGTTTATGAGATGCTTTGAGAACCATCGTGTTGTTCCTTTCGATGCGTTAAGATCTTCTAAGGAAAAAGCTGCAGTACATAAACCAATTTTTTGCACTCGTCATTTAGGAGAAAGCCTAAAATTTTACTGTTGTGAATGTGAAGTGGGCGCATGCACTGAATGTCTCACAGTTGATCATAAAGTAGGAGAACATCATTGCGAGCGCATTGTAGATGCCGAACCGAATTTACGCGCCGAATTGAGGAATTTTATTGTAGAAGCAAATGCTCGTGCTGTTTCTGCCGGCAGCGCGTCAGCTAGGCTTGACGATGCCCTAGGTGACTTACAGCGTCAGCGAGACGACGCTGAAAATGTAATTAACGAGGCTTTCCATGCGTATAAAGCTGCGTTAGAACGTCGCCGTGAAAAAGCTTTAGAGGAACTGCAAAGATTGCACAAAGAAAGAGAATTAAAAGTTATGGACTTATTCGATCGTGTCGATAAAACAGTTCAACGTATAGATTGCGCTTGTAAATTTGCTGCGAGACTTCTTCGTCGTGGAGATGGAACTGAAATTGTAATGTTGAAAAAAACTGTTTCATCTCAGTTTGCTCGATTGCTTGAGGGAGCGCCTGAATTTGATGTAGATTATTCATTGGAGTTTGTCACAAAAATGGAAAAGTTTGATCCGATAGTAGAAGATACTTTTGGCGTGTTCCGCACCGAAGCGACACGGGCTGAAGAAAGGAAACGTGCAAGTGAATCTTCAGCCATAGTTTCCTTGGCATCAAATTCTCATTCGCCAGCAGTGTCTGTTACTAATGCACCTGTCTTTGATGACTACACACTGAGTAATGTGCGTCGGGTGACTGGCGTAACGGGTGTGGGGAGCATGGTTGGCGTTCCCAATGTAGGTGTTCCGCCTATCGGTGTGCCCGGTGTAGGGGCAGTGCCAGGTGTAGGTGGCGTAGCTAATCCAAGCGTAATTCCAGGAGTTGTCAATGTAAACACAGTACCTGGTGTCAGTGCTGTAACAGGTGTGAGTGGGGTCCCCGCTTTACCATCTATGGTGGAATATAATCTGCAACAGTTGGCTAGCATTGCTGAGAAAGAAGTACCACCACCCCCACATGCTTCCCCAGCGCCTTCGTTTACTTTGGCTGAGTTATTGGCAGGAGATCTCAATTCACCACAAGCTTATAACAACTTACAAGCACTGGCAAAGCTGGGATTGAACACAGGTAAGTTAAACATAATCAATAAATCATTAAATCTTGCATGAGTTATGGTCACGTGATTGACTGTGTAATTATTTTTTTTATAATTCTTTTAATATGATTGAAATCGGTCATTCCATAAGTCGGCAAACCTGACAGTTAATCATGTTTCTTCTAATACTGACAAATGTTTTTTTTATTATTTAATTTACAAGAAGTATATCTAATGTCTTAAATTTTTTTTAGAAGTGAATGGATACGGAGGTGTCGGTAGTGTGGGTGGCATAGGCAGTGTCGGGCCTCGTGGAGTGTCCCCTGGTAGACCGCTTCTGACAGCCGCAGAAGAGGCAGCTCTTGTGACGCCATCGGCCCCACTTGTCCGTGCCACTAAAGCCACCCCTATGCACATACGTTTCAAGTTCGGTCAGCTCGGTGGAGGCAAGGGGCAGTTTAATTCACCCCATGGCTTTTGTCTAGGCAATGATGAAGACATTATTGTGGCCGATACAAATAATCATCGTATCACTGTAAGTTGTAAAATTATAAAATTATGTTATATTACTTAAGATTATGCAAATTTTTCTCATTAACAATATTATTTTGTTACAATTTTCAAATAATTTTTTTAAATCAGATTTAAAGATAACCGTTACATCGAAAGGAATCTCTCTCTCTTTCGTTTTTGGCACTACCGTTAGCAATTGCCATTAGTCAAGTTGAAATTTGCATCTAAAATGGAATCGGGTTTAGATAATTCAAAATTAGTCGTAAGTCGTCAAAGAAAGTCACGTCAGAGTTTTGAGTGCAGTGGTGGCCTCATTACTCAAGCTCATTTAATGAGATTTGGCGGTGGTTTGGAGGGTTAATTTCTTCATGATTATTTCATTTGTGCGCTTTAACTGAACAAAGTGCCATCAAATTGACTAATTTCATTCAATATGAACACGAAATTCAATCATAAAAAAACTACCATCATCTCTTTTTTCGATGGCGCCAAAACCTCAAAATGCATTTTTGTTATCTAGTAGAATTTTAGGCTTGTAGTGGAATCTTAGGCTTGTTCCACACATATTGAAAATAAAAATTAGAATTTACATGGGGTACATTTTACCGTCGTTTCCAACCACACTCTAACCACCAGTGTCACAACGTTTTCTTTTCGATTTCTATGAACTTTCCGCCAGTCGAGTTTTGACAAAAGTAGGCAACAAATTGTCTGATTGCACTCGTGAGTATCGCAGCCACTAGCGGCAGCGCAGCTACATCCATATTTTATTCATACTACAATGCAAGTGGCGAAAACTACAGAGATACTGTTTCCACATATTCGCTTCTAGACCACCTTTCCTCTTTGCATTTTGTTACAGTTGTGGTACTTGTGAAACAAGCTTTAAAATGACAAGTATAGTTATTGAAATAGAATGACTAAAATCAAAATAACTGAGATGGTCCCTTAAATTTTTTGTATACTTATTTTAGTGTTTTGCATCAATTTGTATAGTTTAATTAATTTATCATATTATAAATTAACTTACTACACGAAATACTGACACTAGATATTCCCGGAGGTTTTGGTTTGGTTTTAGGTTTATTTTATTATGTTTAAACATGCTTATAATGGTAGCCTATTATTGGAAAGTTGTTTTTTTTTTTAATTTGATTACGTATCAGAGAATTAACGGGTCTATAGTTTATCTATATTAATAATTTCGTCAAGGGGTACGGTAGACTCGATTGAAACCTTACCTGAATAATAAAATATAAAAAAATAATGATTTTGAGTCGACAACATATATCCGCAAAATTCGGATTGTCGAGTATTTTGTTAAATTCTATGTTACATTCTAATGTGTTGACACTTGACAGACAAATCACAATCGCCATCTTGGGTAGTTAGTAAACGTTCCGTTTTGTGATGTGTAATAGAGAATATTCCTTTATAAGTACCGTTGCCAAATTCGCGGATAAGTACTCATGCCAATTTGTTTTGTTACTTTATGTTACTTTACTTTAAATGTTGATTTAAACTTTGGCAGTTTTTATCCACACTAATATTATAAATGCGAAAGTAACTCTATCTTTCTGACTGTTACCTTTTCACGCCTAAACCACCCAACTGATTTTGCTGAAATTTGGTAGGTAGATAGTTTGCATTCAAGAGAAGGATATAGGCATATTATTTTTGGAAATTCATTCCGTAAAAGGGTTAAAAGGGATGGCAAAGTTTGTAAGAGATAAATATTTTTATTGTACATTTTTGCATGAAACTTTGAATAAATGCTTTTTAGTACAAATAATGAAGCACGTATTTCAGGGTTATTCGAAATTCACCTCCATTGGGGGTTAAAGGGGGTGGCTAAGTTTGTATGGGAAATTTAATTCTATTGAAATATTTTGCGTGACACTAAAATAATGCTCTGCAATACAAATTATGAGATAAATATCTAAGCGTTTTTTGAAAATCAACCCCTATGAGGGTTAACGGGGGTGGCACAATTTTGCTTAGGAAAAATGTTTAACAGTAATTTTTACCATAAGTCCATAACAATGAACCACGTACATCAGTTTATCATTCACACAAAGAAATTATGATACACATTGTAGCAAAATTAGTTCAAAATCCCTACTACCCTACTTAATATTATAAATGCGAAAGTAACTCTGTCTGTCTGTCTGTTACGCTTTCACGCCTAAACCAGTGAACCGATTTTGATGAAATTTGGTACAGAGATATAATAGACCCTGACAAACAACATAGGCTACTTTTTATTGCAAAAGATAGGGGAGAATGAGTAAAAGGAGGGGATGAATGTTCATATTGAAATTCTTCATTTTTAAAGCTATAACAGTGAAACTTCGTATTTAGACACTTTATATTTAGACACTTTATGATAAGCTTAAGAACATAGGCTACTTTTTATCGCAAAAAATGGGGGAGGATGGGTAAAAAGAGGGGATGACTGTTCATATGTAAATTCGTCATTTTTAAAGCTCTAACAGTAAAAATTTGTATTTAGGCACTTTATGATAAACGAAAGAACATAGGCTATTTTTTATCACTAAAAATAAGGGAGAATGGGTAAAAAGAGGTGACGAATGTTCGTATGGAAAATTATAATTTTTGAAGATATAACATTAAAACTTTGTATTTAGACACTATATTAGGAATTAAAGAGCATAGGTTACTTTTTACAGCGAAAATTGGGAGAGAAAATTAGGGTAAAAACAGGTAACGAATGTTCGGATGGAAAATCGTTATTTTTGAAAACATAATTGTGAAACTTTGTATTGAGACACTTAATGAGGAACGAAAGAACATATTAAGTATGCTTCTTTTTATAGCGATAATTTGATCAAAAGTATACTTATCAACCTTATCTTAAAAGAATATAAACATGGAAACGTGCAAAATCACGTCACTGCTGAATGTGTTTAGTATAGATAAATTAATTTTCTAGATTTTACTCTAAATAAAATGAACCGAAACTCGCCTTTGATACCTAAGTTGGTATGAAAGCAGGTCGTCTATATTTTTTTAAGAGCTCGGAACCAAAGTCTACTATCTGTACTAATATTAAAAAGCCGAAGAGTTTGTTTGTTTGTTTGCTTGAACTTTCAGTGTTAGAAAGTCCATTTATTGAAAAAATCTATAGGCTATATATACATCATCACGCTAAGATCAATAGGAGCGGAGCACCAATGATAAATGTTTTAAAAGCGGGGGATTTTTTCCCATTAAGAGCGTGCGTTGCGTTAACGGTGAAAGTTTCGTAAAAATCACGTATGAAAGAATTGTTCTCCTTTAAAAGTCCTAAAAAATTCCGCGATTTTTATCTACATTTATATTTATTTATATATATTTTAATACGTCATTCATCACAAGTATTTAATTTTAAACAAAACTGCATTTCACATCACTAGATTTGAATAATTATCTTAGGAGATATCGCAGTTTTAAAATAACACTATGAAATAGAATACAATCACTACGTTAACACTATAGTTTAAAGACCGCGTGACACAGACGCGTGGTATGCGCGTGGTTGTCTCCTAATGGAACGGTTGTGCTCAGTGCACTACTTTCTAAATTTATTATTTCCAGAGCACCATCGTATAATACTTTTTAGATGATATTTAAATAAAAATAGATTAAAGTTTGAGGAAGGACGTAGGCCGTTTTTCATCTTAAAATTTCAACGGGTATAGTTGGAGAGTTAAATATTAAATAAATAGACTACGCGGGCGAAGCCGCGGGTACCAGCTAATTTAAAATATTCTCCATCCACCACCATTGACGTGCTTTATATAATTATTGTACAATATAAGTTTCAAGCTACATTCAGATGACGGCTGTTGCACGCGCGTTTCTATATATACGTTGACAAATACACGAATTGTGAACGAATCGGTGCGCTTAATGTATAACATCTGCATGTAGCCTAACGAATGTGTCTTTTTGCAGGTATTTGATAAATCGGGCAACCACAAGTTCAATTTCGGAGTAGCTGGAAAGGAAGAAGGTCAGCTGTGGTATCCACGTAAAGTCGCCGTTGTTCGTTCTACGGGAAAGTTTGTTGTTTGCGACCGCGGAAACGAAAGGTCCAGAATGCAAATTTTTACCAAGAATGGCCACTTTTTGAAGAAAATTGCTGTATGTCGTTTTAATTTCTCAAGTTTTTTTTATCTTAAACTATGAAGGTGTCACATTTTTGTCGTTGACACTACAGCATGCTTAACTTAAATTAAAAGATACTCATAAATGACTAAAATGGAAGCCACAGAATAAATGACTTTTGACTTGTGGCTCTATTCTATCAAACTAGTCATATATGGGTATCTTTATTTATATAGTACCATAACAAGGTGTTTGTTTGTGTTTAATATTCTCTTGACATCACAAAGCCTATTTTAAACAAAACAGGATCAACAAGCGACGTTAATCAGATATAAGATTAAAAAAGTGAATATTTGATCATTTTGGTTAAATTGAACTTTAACCAATCATGTGAAAGTTTACAGCTTTTTCCTTGGTCATAGATCTATCTGTAATGTAGCAAAAGACAGGAAAGCTGGCTTACAATATCTAAATGTATAAAAACAAGTAGTAAGATAAATAAACTTAAGATGCTTGTCCTTAGAAAACCATCAATTTTTAATACTTATATATAAGGTCTTTTCAAATTAGTGCACGATATTTTACCTGGACATTCTGAATATATAACTAAATCAGTAAAAAATATTCAAAAAAAAATCGGACTTAAAATAAATTAATTACAGCAATATTAATATTTCATATTCAAATGCGCAAGTTCAATGACCCGTCACCCGCGCGTCGAGACAACACCTAGATACCTACGGTACGAATGTGTGTGTTACATTTATTGCGTGTCCTATCCTGATGATAGGCTTTGAACTGATTGATAATAAAAAAATGTGAATGTACCTAGGCGTGTGGTAAAGATTAAAATCAGGCTTAGGTAGGTATGTACCTAACTACAAAAATAATTTACCTACCTACCTATTCATACTATTCACATCCATATCTAAACATATCCACAATTGTAGGTATTCGATGCACAACATAACACGGTTGTTGATGTGTCTTTATGTATTGTTAGTAGGTTCCTATTTTCCTATAACTTTTTAAGGCAAGGTCAGTTCAATTGTAAGGTCTACTTTCAACATCAGTCAAATCTTCGACCCTACCAATATGAAAAGTCGGGAGGTGTCTAGTCAGCTCAGGATCACACTAGCCACCTCTTATTCAATTTTTACAATGGAAAGGCACTCATGAACACTTCGTGAAAAATAAAGGCAAACACAAACAAAGTCTTAACGCACCCCAATCGCGATCAAACATCAACTGATTTGAAAAATGACCGTATTAGAAATAATAATTTGTAAGAAGCGGGGGACGGGGCGAGAATTCGACGAGCGAAACGCATCGATACATGACCTTGATTAGGGGCCCTACCAAGAACGCATAAAGATGTATTATTTCTATCTTGCTAAATATCCGCCTTTACAAGCAACTTTATGGTATACGTCATAAGGTCGACTTTCTCTAATAAGTATTATTGAAGTAATACTGTTTTAAGAGCTTTATGGTAACCCCCCAGAACTTACACTACATGATTTTTTATGACTTAGCAACAGCTATTACTTTCTCAGCTAATTATTACTTAGGTAATTAGGTACTACGTATGTAATTAATGAAAAAATACTGGACCTAGACATTTGTACTGTGTAACAGGTAGGTAGGTATGTAAAGTTTTTTAACTGATTGAAATATCAATAAAACAAAAACACAAAGGGTTTTTAGCAATTTAACAGATAATAGTGTTAAATAATAGTAGCCTGTAGGTACAAAATATAAACATTAAGTAGCTAAGTACATGTCACGCGGGCGCGGCAGCCGTGAGACAATCAGCTGCTTTCGAGTTCGTTGACCCCCATGCTTTATATCAACAATGATTACTTGTAATATTCTATTTATTTTTCGTTTTAAATTTTTTTTATTATTTTTTACGTTTTCAGACATGCATTCCGAGCCCGTGGTTAAAATATCGTTAACTAATTTGAGAAAGCCCTGTATACATAAATAATTATGAATATATTTGCACACCCCAATGTGGTTGAATATGTTGGTATGCTTAAAATATCTGTGTAACAACTTTTTAATACATATTCCGCAAATAAATAAATTTACTTTATTTTATGAATACTAAAATAAAAAGTTGGCTCCTCGACTGTTTTCACTTGGGTAGCATCAAATCTCACGGAAATTGTCAATAAAAGATTTGCAAATTTCCGTAAGAGAGCGGAAGAGAAGATTTTGCTTTGCAATTCAACCTGTTAATTCGAAATTGCCATTACTTCCCCTGAACACAAATGCATATTTTTTTCAAACATGCAAACGGCTTGTCAAAGGCTGTCTACATTGTGTACTGATAATATTCACTACAAATTCAAGAACTAGACAGAAAAAGAGAAAACAGTTAATGTGCTGAAAAAAATACATCATATCTTTTTTTTTTTTTTATGAAATTGGAAGGCAAACAAGCAGACGGATTTCCTGATGGTAAGAAATTCACGCCGCCTAGAAACACCAAAGGTGGTAATGGTGCGTTGCCAACCTGGGGCCGGGATGTTAGGCCTCGAGCAAAAGTAAGTTTACCGGCTACCTTACCCTCCGAACCGGAACACGTCATGACGTTATGGCGACAGGAATAGGTAAGGCGGTGGTACCAATCCGGGCGAGTCGCTGCTAAACTCTACCACTTAGTCAGAATTCACGATGTTAGTGACGGTGAGCCTTTGCTCGCCTTTTACGAGCTGCCTGGCATGGAAGGCAGATGGTCTATTCTACAAAGGAGCCCGGACCAACACGGGGAAAACTTATCTAACTTGATTATTTCACCTGGAATTTCAGAGTGTCTATTATTTTGTAAATTTTGGTGCATTATAAAGTGTATTCATTCATTCATTCATTCATTCATTCAGGAAAATAAGCCATCAATATCAAACAAAGTAAATTTCCATTGCAGGTACGTTTTATTGACATCGTCGCCGGTTTGGCAGTGACAGCTGACGGTCTCATCGTCGCCGTGGATAGCGTCACACCCACTGTTTTCATTTTAACTGAAGAGGGTGACCTCATGAGTTGGTTCGACTGCAGCGAGTGCATGCGGGAGCCCTCAGATATCGCTATAAGTGGTATGTTTAATATTTTTTCAAAGTGAAAACTTCTTTGGTGTTTTTGTGCACTTTTTGTGATAAGTGAAAAATGTTAAACTCGCGTCAGGACACGTGACCTTATCGAAAAATCGTAAGACGATTGGAGAGAATAACTACTGTATGTTGTTTCCGCATTGTACTGTAGTTTTCGTTTTGCCGGCCGGTAGGTATATTTTAAAGCTGGCTCGAGGATCTCGCAATGCGCATTATTTATATTTTTTTTCATTCTCGAACGAATTCTATTGAATGAATATTGTATTTAACCACATAAATGATAGAACTTTTATATGCTGATAATAAAAGCGATTTGTGCAAAATAATTGTCCCCTAACCATTCTAAAATATCAAAAAGCACAACGTTAATATCCGAGTTTTCACTTCCGGCACTCCCTTTGATTTTTTTGTTTCTCTCTCTCGCTGCCGTTGAAATGACACGAATTTTAATACATTTGACCATGATCAGCATATAAATTGGCCATAATATAACTGAAATTTGTTTAAGCTAGTTTTAAAATATGCATTAATTTAGGAATACACTTATTTTCCCATTATAATTGTCTGACCGATTGTGCTCTCACAGTTTCTTCAGAAGTAAGTTATTTAAATATTTTGTAGCATTTGCTTTCTTATATAAAATAAAAACTTCTTTCAGGAAAAGAATTCTACGTGTGTGACTTCAAAGGTCACTGCGTCGTAGTATTTGACGACGAAGGTAGATTTCTCCGGCGCATCGGGTGCGAGAACGTCACGAACTTCCCCAACGGCATCGACGTGTCCGACGCCGGCGACGTACTTATCGGTGACTCGCACGGGAACAAGTTTCATGTCGCTGTTTTTTCGCGAGATGGCGTGCTCGTCACGGAATTTGAATGTCCCTATGTTAAAGTGAGTATGATTTTGTTAAATAACAGCTGATAAAACAGTTACATTGTTGTTTTAGTTACATGTTTAAACATTAAGTTGTACCAAATTACAGATAAATAAACATCTCAGGACAAGCTACACAAATTGAACCTAACCCCAAAGTTTGCTTGTGTTATGGGTGGTCGTCAACGACACTAATACATAGTAATACTTAAATATGTACCAGAATAAATTTAATAAACACACAGACCCGGAAATGCAGACATCTAAATGTTTATCACACAAATGTCTGCTCCCGTCGGGAACCGAATCCGAGCCTCGCGGTTGGTCGATGTAGTTAGGCGTGTACGCTAGCCACCCAACCAACGAGGCGGTCCTATAATAGAAGCAGAACAGATAGTTACGAAATTTGATTAAAATCGGTTCAGAAGTATCGGAACATATTCTGAACATACATGACTTGATACACGCGATTTATTATATTTTTCATAGGTACTTGTTTAAATCATATTATAATTATTTTGAAGTAGGGATGTAACGACGTAATCGCTTAAATATTAATGAATAGTAATTT
Organism: Calephelis nemesis; assembly: GCA_002245505.1. NCBI lineage: Eukaryota > Metazoa > Arthropoda > Insecta > Lepidoptera > Riodinidae > Calephelis > Calephelis nemesis. The sequence continues at coordinate 205,422 of NJDD01004016.1, forward strand.
TGTTTTCTGGATTATTATGTTATTAAAATTAGACTAAGCATTGAAGTCTTGTAATAATTCGCCCGGATGGGATATTCCACCTTATTACTGTCATGGTTCTGTTCCGGTTGGGAGGTCAAAGCTACCATAAAAATCATAGATAAAAGGTAAGGTCGTTTATTAGTGCAATGCAGTTATAAAAAATATTTTTCGAAGAACTCTGAAACTAAAGCCTACAATCGAATGTCTTTATTTGAAAATGTTTCAACATTGATTGACGTAATGTGGAATTACAGAAAGCAGTAGTCGCCCATTGGTCAAAATTCGACCATATTAAATTTTAATTTTTATGTATATAATAAATAAGTTTTTCAATATAAATTATTATTAGTAGGATTATTATAATTATTATTAGGATTCTATTGTTAATTATCTTTCTGATAGGAGACCACCTTCGTTTGTAAAGAGCAACTACTATGTTTCTACACATTAATAGTTTGCGCGCCATCTGTGATCTTTTATCGTTGCCAATATTTTTGTTTGTGTGTGTCAAATGTATGGCAGTATGTGTATTGTTTTATTTATCGATTTAATGCACTTTATAAGTACTATTGAAAAAATTTCATTGAGCAATTCAGCATTGAATAATCCTCTGCCCATGCAATTTTCATAAAAAAAGGGGTCCAAAGTTTTTGTTTCACGTATTAATACTAGATGCGATAATATTTGAACTGGTCGCAGGTGTCTCGCTGCTGCGGTTTGAAGATAACGTCTGAAGGTTATATCGTCACTCTGGCTAAGAATAACCACCACGTTCTAGTCCTCAACACCCTTTACATTGTCTGAGGCGTAACTCAATGGCTGTAAGTCTGCATACTACAAGATCTCACATTTATTCCCTATATATTATATTTAATTGCTGAATTTACAAAGCTAACTTTTTTTTGCTAAACCAGTATTTGACTAATTATTGTTGTTTACTTTAGTTTCATGTTAGTTTCATTAATCCAAATGCAGTGAATAATGGTGATCCTGATTTTTCTATCTGCTTTTATTGTTATTGTCATTGTGTGAGTCCACTTTAAATATTGTTATTTTTTAATACTATATGTAATGACTCACTGCTTTTGGATTCATATATTATTTCCAAAGTACTAAAAACTTTCGTTTTTGGTTTTATTCATTACTCAATTTAATTGTGGTTGCATTTAGTTATTACAGAAAATCCAAAGTTTAGGCTATAACATTTTTTTTTATTTTAAGTTATAGTTCAGTCGATAACTTTTAGATGTTTGATCATAGATCTTTCGTATTTAAATTAAATGTTATTCAAATGTTTAATAAAAAAAAGTAGCATTATATAATAAATTCACAGTATTATAAACTACTATACGCGTTTTAATAGTTTCGCCTAGTATTATTAGTTGAGGCAATTGTTAAATTAAAATCAAATATATGTTAAATATGAATGATCTTTGATCAATAGTTGTATATTCACCATTCTGATCAACGACTGGCTTTATACAATTGTGTTTCTAAATTTAGCAGCTGGTATGGTTCCTAGTTCGAGTGAAGTTAATAATACATGTCAATTAGGGTCTGCGTGGGAGTGTCGTCTCAATATACCTACGTTGCTCCATTTTTGAATTTTTCTATCACTTTACATACACTGTTTGAGGCTGATTGATTTAGGTCGAAGTGTCACATTCAAAGTATTTTTTTTTTCGCAAAAAGAAGTGTCACTTGTATATAATAACGTCTTATTTGGAATATAAAATAAAAAAAAAACAGTCAGATAGTTGATAACATTGCGTTGCTTAATTAATATAAAGTATATATAATAGCTTCAAATCGACTTAAAGCAATGTTCATTTTGAGCTTCTTTAAAAAGAAGTTTTTGCAAGATTTAAACCGTAAAGTTGGGTTTAAATTAAAATTGTCTTTGTGCTACGACCATAAGGACGCAATGATTTGAACAAATGACTTTCAAATCATACGTTTGTTAGAATAAGTTTCAGATTCGCACCTAATAAATCAGCTATCAGTTATTGAATCTCCGGAGATAATACGCACAATTCAGTTGATCTAAATTTTCCTATTGTGACCAAAGGAGGCGACACTAAATTAACGTGCCATCTAGTTTAGGTTAATCGCGTATACAATATTATATATTGTCCGTTGAATATATTTACCATTTACAGAATTCTTGTGTCTATACAAAATGTTTTTCCATGTACTCTTGTTTTGAGAGCCTATAAGATTTTTCATGGATAGGCTATTATTATATGATATATATTACCGTTTGGTTGGTTCGGAAATTCTGATACAGAATTATATTGGCATGCCATTGTTGAGAGTGAATTTTCCACTTGTAAAAAGAGGCAGAACGGAATTGTTTATGTGGCATTTTCGTGTATAAAACTCATAAAATATATACGAATAAATCTAATTGTTTGATGTATTCAAATATTTTGTGAAGTATTGCTAGTGTCAGTTAAAATATGTGTATTATATGGCATAGTTAATAACATTTGGAGTTATGTCAATACATGTATCACGTACAATGGTTTATCCATGAATGTGCCATTGTAAACAAATTTTATTTTTACAAATTGATATCTTTAAAAATTCGTATACAGTTCGCCAAAATTATATATTTTTATATTTATCCACATTTATTATTCAAAATTGAATTACATGTTAGGTAGTTGAACAAATATTAAAAAGCTTAAGAGTTTTCTTGAGAATATTTCCTCAGCTTTACTTTTTCGATTGGCTGGTGTAGATGTGATATTAAAAATACATTGATAATAATATGGTTAAAAACATGTTTTGCAAAGTCAATTCTCTAAAAACGTAAATTTTAATGTAGTTCAAACATAAGTAGTTTGTTTGTTTAGAATCATTAAGGTAATAGATTGGTATATTCTTTATACCAATTGTTTCATGTTTCTCTAAAACAAAGTTAACTTTTTTTACGCAAACGGGCACATCTTATACGCTAATGGCTGCGTATTTATTTATTTGATTTACGGCCCAATATAAATTTCGTATTAGTTTAGGACATAAAATATGTTAGATTATTATTCGAAACCCATAGTCACGTCTGTTACAAAAAGCTGACGTCCTTTAGGTTTGCACAACACCAAAATTATCGATGTATAAAACAAAAGTATTTTCATGATATCATTTGTCTTCCATGGTTACATAGAAGAATCAAAATATTGGTATTAAAGTCTTTATTATAATCATTTGCAATACAAAATAAAATGTACTTAACCAGACCACCTAAAAAGTGTGATATTTTTTTGTTGATAATATTAATTTTAGAGTGCTCTCTAACATCCTCGAGTTAAAAGACGCATCTTTACAGAGCTGTCTTTCGGCTATTTAAGTTCCTCAACCGTGTAACACAAAAGTAAAATAATGAATGTAAGAACTAACACTTGTCTGTACAAAGTGTATAAGTTTCTAAGCCATATTATTATCATTCATTGAAAACAATAATTTAGCAATTCACTAGTAATGTAGTATATAAATAATCTAAAGTATGTACTTAATTAGTAATATTCGTTTTATTTGTTGTACGTTGGATCTTTTCTAAAAAGTTAGAGAAGTTTTAATGTGATATAAGCAATAATAGAGAGACATAATGTTACTACATACAAAGACTCGAAGAAGCACGCGTGGTACGCGACGCGTACGTACTACGTTCCTGAACGCGACCTCTACTGGGCTCAGCTGGGGTGTACCGGGTGTAACTAGTGAACGGAAAACCCAGTCCAAACACCCAGTGCCAGTTTGACGTTTTAAGTCTTAAATCCTCTATTTATTAGTGAGTAACTTTTGGGTTTATTTTTCTTATTGTTTTTAAGTTATTTGTTTCAGGATTTTTGTCCCGATAGTACTAGGGAGTTTTATTTTCATTTTTATTAGGTTAGTAATGAGTCTACATACCCATCGTAGATAATAGGTTCGATTAATACTCTTGATTTTATAAATTTACTATTTTGTTTTATTATTATATGGCCTATATTTGAATAGTATTTTGGCCAGTGCGGTAGGCCACTAGTGTTACGAATTTTTACTGCCAAATTATTTTCTTACGATAATTGTGCATGCACATTGTAATTATTTTATTATATTTGTATAAAAATTAGTTATTAATTGTTGCCAATTTTTTTGTTTTATTAATATTCAGGGTTTTTATATTATAAAAATGTTCAATTTTTATTTGTTGTCCATTGATCAAAATTATTGTGTGTTAGTGACGTAAAATTAACGGAAATAGAACATTATGTGAGCCCCAAAGGGAGCGTTTGACGCTATTAATAATATTGCTTAGGGATGCATAAAATTTTATTAAAATGTGGTGTGATAAGTTTTGGATAATTTTACAAATTATACTATTTTATGTGTGAATTTCAATATTACTAAATTCGAAGTCATATATATGTATAATGTATGTATCTTTTTTTTTCATATTTTTGCAACGGCTTCGTTTCCGAGTCGTGTGTTCAAAGTATTATCATTTTAATATTACTTATTGTTATTTGAATGTTTCGATATAATCTACGTTGACAATGTTTCCTTTGTTCTTGCCATGTATCTTATGTAGGTGTCGAAGTAGGAGTTTTTTGTAGGTATTAGTATTTTCAATTAATATACAAACAAAGTATCACGTGTTTGCCTCTAAGTGGTGTTGTTTCGAAATGTTTATTAGTGGTTGGTGCGGTTGCCGGCGGATATTCGTCGCGCCCGTCGGGCTGTATATTCTTGCTGTAGCAAGTAAGCACTTAGTCATGGGGTAATGGCAGGTCAAATGGTATTTATTGTCCATTGACATTAATTGATAATAATTGTATCATTAGAGTACATTACAGTAGCCTTTCTCGGGAATCTTAAAAGTTACCTATATACACTTAAAGCAATTTTTGGTAAATATTATATTTCTCTTGAATCTATATTCCCTTATGTGTATCCAGCAATAAATTACTTCAGTAGATGTAGTTATTGCATTATATGGCAACACACTAGTCTACTAGTTTCGATACTGCTGTAATAAAGTTGAGCGGTATTTTTAGGTAGTTGTGGATATGCCATATGATGTGATTGGTAGGGGTTCGCAGCGCACAAGGTGAGCTCTAATATTACCCTCCCTATTGGAGGTGGGCGTATTGCCTATGATGTGGCACCAAGCACGGCTAGATGGTTCTGGTGGAGTATGCATTGGTCCAGTCTTATTACTTGACTCTCGGTCTAATTAGAACCATGCTGAAATGCAAGATTTACGTGACTTTAAATGGGGCAATCAGTAACTGCAAGTGTTTTTTGGGTGGGGCAATCAGTAACTGCAAGTGTTTTTGGGGTATATTTCTGCCGCGCTGAAAGGAAAAAAATTGCCAGTTGTTTTAGAGTATTACGTTTGTCGTATATTATAATATCAAAGGGATAAATAAAACTTGCATGCTATCCCTTTCATAATTAAAATTAGTATCGTATTCAAGAAATTAAATCAAATGCTAAGATAATAGTTGAAATGAAGTGAATGTTTAACTTAAATTTTTGCCTTTTGTCGCAAGGCATAATTAAAGCCCTTGGAAACCTACAAAAGGTTGTATTTGTAGCTCACATGCCAAGATAGTATTCCTCATTCTCAAATAGGTGCGTAATGATCATATTCTGTAACGTTATGTGAGGCAGCGTTAAAGTTTTACGTAACGCAATTTGGGGGGAGGGGGGGTCTCCTAAAACGTTACGATGCGTTACAAGGGCAGGAGGGGTTTTTTCTTACAACACGTTATGTAACATTGTTTTTTTAATAAAAAAATTGTTTATTCATTTAGTAAATATAAATTTTATTTATTATTATTACCGCAAAGGCCATTGAATGTAGACCAAGGATAAAAACTAAAATAAAACTTTTACCGATTTTATGTAAAACAGGTCACTTGAGAGTTTTGTAACGTTTAGAGGTGGGGAGGGGGGNGGAGGGGGGGGTACAGAAAAAAGTAACGTTGCGTTACAAGGGGTGTAGAGAGGGGGTCAACTATTGCGTTACGTAATACTTGAACGCTTCCTGATGGCTAAAGGTACTTGTTTAGCCATCACCTAACGTAACTTTTGGAAGTTTGTGCAAGTCGGAGTAACAAATTCCGTGATGTAGGAATGTTTAGTAATGGGTGTTTTTCTCTTTAGCGCGACAAATGTATACTTTTCACGTAAATTGAAATTGCATGGTTCTAAAACGGTGTGCGAGTTTTAAAGGGCTGTGTTATTTGTCTCGGTGGGATTCAACCAACTATTATTTTTATCCAGTTTAGCATTCGGTCTGGTTAGGGCACAGTAAGCTGATCACCTGCTCGCCTGACAAGTGATCAATATATTTACTTTGTAATTCTCATTAGCATACGAATTTCTCATAATGTTGCGAAAATAGTCATTAGTTTCTATTGTTAACGGACTTAGTGTATTCCTTCACCCACCTAACAACACCACCGTACTTTGTTTCGACTCTCCACTGTTCATATAACCAACAAATAAGGTTGTGAGCTCTATTCCGATTGGAATTTCAAGCCACAAGAGTGCTTGTGCAATAAATATCACAGTTTGGATCTAGGCTTTTAAATTATTATAGATTATATACATTGTTGAGCTGATTATAAAAATTTAATATATTATTATACCTTTTAATGTTGTTAAAGAATTCTAATTGCATTCCACATCTAGAGTGAACGAATTTGAGATGACCATTTTCAATCTACATTATACAAGTTATTTTTTTTACAATTGTAGGATTATTAGCAGTTGCCAATGTTTTTCCTTTAGTCAGTAAAAGTACAAATATTTTAATATACAATTCTTGGTATTTACGTATTGTAGTGTCTTATTTTTAATTCATTTGATTATATAACTTTAAGCATAATTTTTCCTAAAACGGCCATTTTTATTCTCATCTCACAAATTCATCAGTAACAATGAAACATATCATAGCGATCCATTTGACTCTCGTACTACGTCAAATGCAGACAGCAATTTACATGTAGATTGATACTGTGATGTTAAAATTCGGAAAAAAAGATGAAGCAACAGTTGCTCTTGCATTTGTCGTAATATGAGAAGGGTTTTTAATAAAAAAGAAGTTGCCACAGCCGTGTTTTTTCCATTGGCTTTAGTGTACGTTAAAATGGCTTTTGTTTTCAAATTAGTTTTAAGTATATCCTAGGTTTATTACACTTTTAAGTTTCTCGTCATTTTTATGTTATTAACAATAAAAAAAAATTGTATTTTGTGTTTTGAGTGAAAGGTGCATGTTCCAAAATGCATATTTTAATTTTGATCCAAAGATATCTTTAATGTTTATAATTTAATTAGTCTTTTAATTTTCACATTACAAAAGTGACATTTGTGGAGTGTGCATTGGTATTTGATATTAGGGTTACATATTTTTTGTAGAGTTGGTGCAGCCGAGCAAATGTCTACTATATTCTCATAAGAATATATTGCTCAATAATTTTATTCTGTTAAAGTATTTATAACTTAGGTATAGTCCACACGGGGTGTATGTAAATAGTGGACTTTGACACGAAATTATATCTAACAGACAATACCCTCCGTAAAGATTTGAAACATGTAAAAGTTGAAATTTTATTAGATGTAGTTGTTTGCCTTCAAGGCAGCTTGCGTAATGCAAGTTGTACGGGGCACTAGCAATATCCCTACATGCATACATGCGTTTCCGTTTGACGTCCTTGTGTCAAACATTTATCTTGTGGCAATAATGCAAAATTGCAAGAGCCACTTTTAGAGATTCATTAGTCATCAACATTTTAACACAAAACCGGGAAAGTTTTAATAAATCTTTACTGTTCCAGTAGCATGATTATCAACTATTTAAAAAAAGCAATAATCACAACTTAGTTCAAAAAATGTATTGATAAGTTTTCTGGAAAAGTCGTGCATATGCATGTGAGAATATTGTCTGAACAAATTACTTTGCCCCACAGTCAACGAAAATATTGTTATCCATACAGGAGTCTCTGCTGCATTGTGCCTAGATCTTAGAAGTTAATGGTATTGAGGTAGATTTAATCTCAAATATTTTGGCTCTTTGAATATTCCATGATATTATTTTGTTTTTTCATGAAAATGTATTTACATTATTATACATTCATACACTTAGCAATTATAATTGTATACAAAAATAATATACAATGCGTAGTTTTTAACTTGATTTTATTATATTAATAAGATGCACAACTACTTTGGACGGTCTGACGAGTGGGATCTAGAACTCTGCTTTATTTTTTAGACATCATAGCGCCGCTTTACTCAGACATGTTTATTTTCAAGCTAGTTGTGTGTCTTCGACCAAATTTATGCACCGCTTGTTACTTGAGAATTTGGGCGTTGTTAATCTCGTCGCAATGATCGAGTACAAATTTTCACGTGACTGCGGTTTTTTTTAATTATTAAGTTTATTGTCGTGAACTGTGGCCAGGATAACAACAGCACAGCAGTATATTTCAGAGCCTGCCTAAAATATATTTTTGTCATGATTTTATTTAGGTATATACATGTTATTATTCACATATTACAGTTTTCTCAATATTAGCTTGTATTTTAATTAAGAAATAATCATATTTAACATTGCCAGGTGATCAGCAACCTGCACTTTAATATTTTTGGAAACTATTGAACTTAAATTGTACTGACTTTATAAATATATTTACTTCAATAAAGATTTTCCATGCCACTATATAGCCTATTATTTATTAAAGAAATCCCTTTAGGCGCTAATTAATTTAGACAATGCATGGATAATGGTGCTAATTTTGTTGTGCACTCACTAAAGTAATTTAAAGTTATCCACTATATTCCTTTAGGAAACTAATAGCAAGGGACAATACACATTTAGTGCTGTCAGATTAGTTTATACATGACTTTTCTACTGATGTAAAAATATTTTTAGTTCGTGGACAGCAGAATCGCCACAATTTTACGCCCTTGGGTAATCTTGTATAATTTGAATTACGTATGCACAAAAGTTAAAAAAATCGGACTAGCTGCTTTTTATGTGATATAAAATAAGCGTAGATAAAATGCGCGGCTCTCCTGATGCTATGGAATAACCATGGCCTATAGACACTATTGAGGTTATTGGTGCGTCGCTGTCGTGTGGCCGGGACGTTAGGCATATTGTGTAAAACCGGTAAAGTGGTTTTTTTATACTTTTGCTGTTTATGAATGTGCTTGGATTTTACCGTAGGTCCTGCAACACGCAACCTACCTAGAGCCTGGACTAAATCAGAAGGTAACATATCACTTCATAATATTCCGTCAAGTGTGAATCGAGGGGACAACAAACGAATTCGAAATCTTCGTAGCCCCCGAGGGGAATTCGCAGGGGACCGTTCGTAGGGTTTCCTACCCTTCCGGGTCGGATCCACGCGGGGAAAATTTGTACTCTTTCAACTACTCTTTCCGATTAATACCACTGCTTTTTCTATCGCTCTAGTCAGTGCTTGATATTGTCGTGTTTGTTCTTGTTATCTACTTAAAGGGTAGAGTAACCGGTTGATTTACGTGAGACGTTAATACCTGCGTGTTAATGCGATTCGTATTTATTAACTCCAGCTAATCGGTGTACTTGAAATAATGGATGGGTATAGGCTTAATTTTTCTACCGACTTGGGAGATTGTAAGAATCATGCGTCGGTTTGTTTCTCGCTATCACCGTGACTATGAATTACAAAAATATCCTCCGTTCGAATGTTATAGAAAGTGGTGTTGTTACAATATTTATAATTCGAGAACGGCTGAACGGATTAGGCCGATAGGAAATTGGATACTTTTTATCCTGTTCGATTGTGAGGAAACAGAGAAACGACATTTTATTTTTTCCCATACAAAATGAACGGGCGGAACGAAGTTCGCGGGAACAGCTAGTAAGTACATTAAAATACATACAATACAATAATAGGATTTCCTTTCTTGCCACTAGTCGGTGCTTGTTGTGTTCCGGATAGGAGGGTAGGCTAGTCTAAGCTTTGCAATGTGTTACTTAAATTTTATTAGGTATACAAAATCTTACCTACCTAGAATTGTATAGAATCTAGCTTCACCCATTTTGGTAAAGATATATGTACACCTAATGAAAGTTTTAGTACAGAAATTACACAGGAGCCCGACTGCGAAGTTTAAGATAGGTAGCTATGTGCGTTAGATACGTATGACAAGCCAATCTAGTATTTAAGTGAACCAAAAGTCAATTGGCATTTCAATTACGTTTTACAGTTTTAATGATACATAGTACGTACAAGACAAAAATGTGAAATGTCTTCTCATAAAAGTTACACACAAAATGTTAGTGTTGCTAATCTGTGGCGTTGTTCAAAAAACAAGCAGTTTTTGCTATCTTGAGGACGTTCCATACCATAAATTTAGAATCCGAAATCCATGTTCCAGACGGTTATACACATTGGTTAACATTTATCTGGATTGGTTAACATTTATATGGCATAGGTGGCAAACTTTCGGCTACTCATAGGTGTCCTAGGTGTATGTCTGCAATCTGCCATTCCATTCCATGCATTGATGTAATTTGTGGTAAGTATTTACGAAATATGGGCGTAAAAATCACAGATTATACTCCTGTAAAAATACTTATCACAAATTAGAGCAATACTGCTCTTTTACTTTTTTGGTAACTACAAAAACTAAAACAGTTTAAATGTACTTTTATTTTATATAATTATGAATACATTGAATAATAAATCTTATATACACATATCACATTTTATAAGGCTCATAACCTAATTTTAAAATTTCAGTAATTTTAAAAAAATGTGTTATTAAAACAGTCCAAAATTATCGGTTTATTTTAAAGATAGTTTGGGACTTCCACACTGGTAACATCATGTTACTTTCTTAAAACACTATTCTTATAGCATCCTTCATTTCACTAACAACCAAACACGTTCAGTGTTTGGTTGTTAGTGAAATGAATTAATAAAATAAAATGAAAAAAACTTATTTATCTTTAGTAGGTAGTTAAACTAAAAAGTTAAGCCATAAAACTACTGTGAAAAGTAAAACCAGTTGGCTAACAAAAACAACAAAAAAGTGTAACATAAAGTTGTAAATATTAATTGGACGTTGTTAAGCAGAAAGGACCCAATCCACATCTAACTAGTTTTGATATAATTGACTTTGAAGTTTATATAAATACTAACTGACCCAGCAAACTTCGTATCGCTTGACATTAATGCTTTGACAGTAGCGCAGTCTGCCGGACCCAAAGCAAAACATTCCAAAATCAACAACTACTTATTATTACAAAAACATTTTCCAAGAGACCAAAATTGTGAATCTAAACAATTCTCGAATTCCCTTGAACACACACAAAAAGTTTCATCGACATAGGTCCAGTCGTCTAGAAGGAGTTCAGTAACAAACACACGAACACAAGAATTTTATATATATATAAAGATATGTACTGGCCATATAATATGTGGATTGGTATCTAATGATTTTACAAATGTCATAACTTTGTTTATTTGTAGGATCTTTTACTGAACGAAAGCACAGTATTAAGAATTCTACCTACCAGTAGTCCAACTCCTTCGTTCTTGAATTCATGCCGACATTTTATATACCTACTCACGGCAAGTCAGTCAAGGGTCAGGGTTG
>NJDD01004016.1:217375-230902 GCA_002245505.1 Calephelis nemesis
TTAACATATTTATTTACAACATTATAATAAAATACACTATAACCAGAGATTATTATATATATTGTCTTTGCTATAACATATTTTTTAACAAATAACGAGTGCAAACCATTCTATATAGAGAGCGCAAACTGTATGGAGTTTGCGCTCGCCGACCCTGCCGCTCGCTTCCCCGCGTTCCCCTCAGCGTTGCTCTGTGCAAGTACATGAGTCGGCCGACTGTTAGTATTAAGACTGTGACGAAAGTATAGAGCTTTACGACTCCTTTAGTATGTTAACTCAATTTTGGTGTTTGTGTGGGTTGGATCCTTTCTGCTTAACTACGTCCGTATTGTAGTTGTGGGATATGGAAATTGTAGAATTTGATGTTCGCTAAATTGTCGACTCTTTTGTCTTTGTTTAAGACGTTTCCAACAAGCCACAGCACAAATGCAATATTCGAGTCAATAGGTAGGGAATTAGGTCCTTTTTGGCTTAGATACGCGCCTAAATGCGGTATCTGGACGCAATAAATTGCTACGCACGAGTGGTTACGGTTTACGCGGGGGCAAAACGCTCTTTGTGGACAGGCTGTAAAGGTTCTCTTTGTAGCTAACAGAGATAGATTTCGGATTGTAAGAAATATGCGTCGCATCTAAAGAATTGGATGCCATTAATTAATTAAGTAAGGACGATTTTTCAATTTTTGACCCACTACCCCTGATACGTAAGGTGTATAGTACTAATATTTAAATTATACTCTTCGGCTTTACACTTTTTACTCGTTTACACTTTATACTTTGATTAATTATCTAATAACAACTCTATATAGTTATCTTTAAAATACGTTCGGATTTCCGAAGCTTGACGAACATAGCCGAAGCGCATAACTTAAATAGTACTACTATACATAAGATTTTTCAAAGCTTTCCTCCTTATTATTTCCTAAGATTTCGTTTAAATTTGTAACAAAACTAATTGTAGTTTGAAAATTATCTTACAGTAAAACTCGCAGTTTAACGTAACTTAAAGATTTTTTACGTTTTTTGTACCTTTCAGACCCGCGCGGTTTCTTCTTGTAGAATTTCCTAAATAATTAATCATTTCTAATAGTTAGCGATGGAGTCATTACATTCGTACTGAAAAAAACTGGCATGAGAAAAAAACTGTAGTGCGAGCCTCATGTGTACACATCTTAAGAAGTACTATAAACACATTCCCCAGCTATCCACGTCGAGGTAACCTTCAGCGTATTCGGGTGCATTAGTACAAAATCAGCGTCACAACCGAAGTCCAATTTCCCTTTCTTGTGTTCGATGCCTAGAGCTTTCGCAGGGTGAAGGGATGCCGTCTCCAGCGCGTATTCCAACGAGCAGTCTAAACAAAGTCCTCTTTTAGGATAATACAAGACAAAGTTATTTGAATACACAGAAAAAAAAAGGAGAAATTGTAAAACATTTTATAACACAAAAAACATTTACCGCTTTATTACAAAAATGTAAGAACCCCGTTTTACTTTTTTTAGTGTGACCAACTTTTTACCTTAGTCAACTACCACGGTTTTCTTTTCCTCCATTTCCATCTGGTAAGTAGCTGTTCATTGTACTCGCTTAGTTTTAATATTTAGAAAATTTTACATTTTAAATTACCTACGCCCAAACGTAGACGTGATCTAGAACGCCAGTTTTAAAGAAAACTCACATCGAAATTCGTCAATACCAATCCGTCATTGATTTAGGAGCTATGAAGCCACAAGCATGCGTATGTTTGTGTCAAAACCACACACACACGCGCACGCACGCACGCACACGCACGCGCACGCACACAAACACACACACACACACACACACACACACGCACACTCCCCTATTTCCTCTTCTCTTAAAACATACCGACCTGTAGCTTCCCTAAAAGTCTTGATACATTGATCTAAGGCAGTAGTACTGCCACAGAGTACTTTAGTCCCCGTCACGTATGCGCATCCATTCTCGACAGTCACAGCTTGGGGACCGATCCTGTAGCTGCCATCCGCCAGACCTTGGGCTGCTACCGCGTCACTCACTAACACCAATCCTGAAAATAAACTTTTGGCTAAGTGTGTTTGTCTGCGTATAAAATTTTGCACTAGAGGCGTTTGGCATAAATATTAGCAATGAGAGCACTTTAATTTTAAATTCAAACAAAATAATTTGCATTTTCTCGCCAAAACTTTTTTTTGCAAAAATTGCAAAGAAAATAATTTCATTTGGATTTAAGAATGGATTTCCACAAAGTAGCGCCTTCTTCTATCAGTCATTTTAATTTAACCTTATTAAATAAATAAATATCCCTGGACAAGTTACACAAATTGAATCTAACCCCAAAGTAAGCAAATTTTAGGCTTGTGTTATGGGTTTAATAAGATTTTAAACTTAAATCGTCGCATTAACATTTTTAATTATTTATACGGGATACTCACGATCTTCTTTTATTTTATTTGTTCAAAACTACTTTAAACAATACCTATTTACCCCATATAAAGATACATCACTTTGTTTCATTCTTTGTTCCCTTTGAATATTTAGTATACAACCTACTATGACGACGTATAGTCTGGTCAATGATTCTCATTTGCTTAATCATTTTCTTCCGAAAAACCTAAACAACTTAATACACAAGTGAACTTGCAGGCAACAGATAGTGATCTAATGTACTATGCTGAAAGGTACACACCTTCAGAATTAGTTCTGCAAGCGATTCTTAAAGCCGCAGGATGAGTGTGTAGGCCATCTGATATTATTCCATAGTAAACCTGCTTGTCCGTTGACGACGCTAACAGGCCGACTAGACCAGGATCACGGTGATGAAACTGGAATAAAGGAATTTAATAACACTCAGGAGACCCTAATCTTCTATTTTATATAAGAAAAAGTTGGCCTGTCAACTGAGTCCAAGGCTGCCAGTTGCCAGAGCAGAGCCTGTCCATAGGCTGCAACAGTATATCACTTAAGTTTGGTGGTTATAAGACTGAAGTTTGGTAGTTATAGGACTTAAGCTTGGTATAAAGTAAGAAGTTGGGCTGAACTGACCATCAAAGACGGACACATCATATTCATAATAGATGTAGAGATCTTTTGAAGAAAAACATAGCGACGACAAGGATAATCTTCTGACTTGTAACACCACCTAGTGTCGATAGATGAAGAGTCAGTTGGTTGACTATCCTCACAGATTTCAGCAAATTTCAGATCAGTATCCCATAGGTAATCCACACCGGCACCGGTACCCTTGCCATCTCACGTATATGCAGTAATATTTCCGTAGGTCTACGGTTTTTAAATCTAAATATCCCAGCTTTTTAATGCTGATACAAAATTGCTATTCAAACTCTTATAAATCAAGCCATATATATTACGTTAAATCGCACGTTCCTATATTCAAGAAACGAGTCATTTTTTTTACGAATAATGAAATAAATTAACTACGGTCGTTTGTTATTGACTATTAACTCGAAACATTTTGTATAACTATGAGCAATGCTTCGGCACTTTTAGGCAAACTACCAATGGTCAAAGTAACGGGTTACGGTTCGTTGATTATAAGAACCGGGCTTTAGTATATCAAACAAATGAAATAAAATTACCGGTAGCATTGCATTAAAGAGATGCGTTATTAAATTAGCTCCATTTCTAATTCCTTCTTCTCCTTGGGCCAAACTTGCAGCTGAGTGCCCGAGTGCAACTTTTATCCCCAAGTTTGTGAGACTTTTAATGGCCTCTAAAGCACCAGGTAGTTCTGGAGCGAGGGTTACAATTATTACGTTATCCAAAGAACCATAAACTTCTTTGATTGACTCCAAGCCCTAAAACCATAATTTAAAATGAATAAATATAACAGTTTTGAAGATGATTTATAACGAGACTAGCTGTTGCCCGCATGGTCCCACAGGAACATTGTTTCGGGATAAAAACTATTCTATGTGTTAATCTAACTTACCCTCTATGTGTGTACCAAATTTCAGAAAAATCGGTTCATCAGTTTTTGCGTCAAGGTGACAAACAGACAAACTTTCGCATTTACAATATTAATAGGATTTGACTTAAAAATACATGTATAATACTTATAATATTGCTACTTAATCTGTTATGAGTTGGTTATAGAATTAACTCGCACGAAGTTTTGAATTACTAAGATTGAGATAGGTTAGGGGTAGTCTTGGGTAGTTCGCGAACGACCTAGGTGGGAAGAGCGCTCCTTTAGGTGAACTATGCGAACTAGTTCATTGAAAATCCCGATCTTAGTTCTTTTTATACTTCTGTTAGCATCCACTTTACTAAACAGTGGCGCTTTGTGACCAACCAAGTTATTTACTTTTACTGTGCGCGCCTTGATATTTCGATAATCGATATCGATATTAAACAACTTCAAATCCCCATGTTTGAAATTTTATTAAATCATATGAAATCATAACAATCGTCAACTGAAGTATTGCTGGCTAATTATCTAACAGAGTACTAATATCATTTATGTCTTATTTTACGGTAAGTTTAATTAAAAATTTTCTTTTCTATTCCCATTTATTGTTACAAATAATTGATTATTATTATTATATATCACGTTAATTAGCGACATATAACCTATGAATTTGAGCTGTACTTACTACTTTCACTGGTTTGATTCATTCCAAAAAATATAAAAACTTTTTTAGTTAGTTTTCTTTTATAATATTTTATTCCAATTTCCGTATCATCAAATAGTCATCAATACTTAGTTTCATAAAAAATTAATCAATGGTATTTTTACAAAGTAGAATCAATTTTTATTGAATGACATTATATATTCAACTCATCTAAATTTTGATTAATTATTTATTTATTCAATATTATATTTTCGCAAGAAAATATCTAGTGCAAATTATGTTTCATTTGAATATTTATTGTTCTTACTATATTATTTCAAAAAAAGAACTAATGAACTAATAGAGTGAACTAGTTCATCCTTGGATTATGAACTAAATTGAGTGCTCTCTGCAGTGACCGGTTAGGCCCAAGCCTAGTTAGGGGTACTTTCAAATAATAGTAATTTTACCCTACGGATATCCAAGGAAAAAACGATACATCTGTGTAGTTTTTGTTAATAATAATGAAGTCAATTTTGAATTTTCAAATTCATTTGTTTAATGTAAAAATTTGGGCCGACATCGAAAGTGTTTGTAAAAATTACTGAAGAGAACTTTGTTTAAAGCCATTCTTAGTTATTTTATTAGGTATCTGGATATACTTAATAATATAATTGAACAATAGAAGTTAGTGGGGTAGTTCTTCTCTTCCCTCACTCCCCTCCCCTTCTAAAACTTCTAAGCTTCTAGAACGTGTGTGTTGATTTAATATATTTTATTCCGAGTAGTTTGTCTGTACATCTATACGAAAAAAAATATTTGAATGTCTTTTTGTAATAACAGTGGCAGATAGTAAATGTAAGTTAGTCATTATTACATCAGCTAACTACCAGTTAACTTTAAAACGGCTTTAACTTACTTAAAGCCATTTTTTTTTCAAACAGCAGACGGATTTCCTGATGGTAAGAAATTCACGTCGCCTAGAGACACCAAAGGTGGTAAAGGTGCGTCGCCAACCTGAGGCCGGGGTGTTAGACGTCGAGCAAAAGTAAGTTTACCAGCTACCTTGCCCCCCGAACCGGATCACGTCATGACGTTATGGCGGCAGGAATAGGTAAGGCGGTGGTACCAATCCAGGCGAGTCGCTGCTAAACTCTACCACCTAGTCGTTTTAGAGATTAGCTAGAAGAAACAAACAAAGACAAAAGATATATACGTACAACCACCTCGTTGGTCAAGGGGCTAGCGTACACGTCTAACCCTACCGACCAACCGCGAGACTCGGGTTTGATTCCCGATGGGGGTAGGCATTCATGTGATAAACATTCAGATGTATGCCTTTTCGGGTCTAGGTATTTATTAATCTTATTCTGGTATCTATTTATGTATTAGAATTGTTGACTAACAGCCATATAATTTGCTTCCTTAGATTCAATTTATGTAATTTGTATAGCGATATTTATTTATGTATATACCTATAATATACTAGCTGACCCAGCAAACTTCATATCGCTTGACATTAATGCTTCGATAGTAGAGCAGTTTGTTGGATCCAATGTGAAACATTCCAAATTCAACAACTAGGTACTTATTATCAAAAAAACATTAAAAAAAAACATTTTCCAGTGGACCAAATTGTGAATCTAAACCATTCTCGAATCCCCTTGAACATACACAAAAACATTTAATTAAACGAACAAACTTCACACAAACACAAGAATTATTTTATATATTAAGATATAGCGATTACTTTAATATTACAAACACACCAGTTTATTTGATTGGATAAATGGTACAGCTCCATATCTTAGTTTTGTTTGAAATGCTTAAATCAAACCCTTTAATTTCATTCTGTCCAAGATTTTCGATCCCCCCTAGCACCGTAACCCCCAACGGGACTTCTCTCATTTGGAACTTAAAAATTGTATTAAGCATGTCTACGCACCTACTAAATTTCATGAAGATTGAATCAAAACCACTCAAGTTATTGTCGAACAAACATACAATTGCAACCCTATCTGAACACCCTCTAAACATCTGAGATCTTAACTCGCTTTTGCCCGCTCGGTTAATAATTTTTCAAAAAAGTTGAATATGAGAGAAAGATGTCAATTTTGTATTGAATGTTATGCATTTTACTCACTAGCAGATATTATCCCAATGTCATTTGATAACAAGTTCAATAACCTGAATATTGATGTTTATATACACAGATTTGAAGTAGGTTCATGATAAAATGTTATTTATGCAGACATAACATAAGTTGATTTAAGCAAACATTACTACATTTTTGATGAGATAAGACACCAAATAAGGGTATAGGGCTCACTTTATGGTAAGAGACAACTATGGCCTTTTGACACTGTAAACACAATATAATATATTCAATAGTTAATAGATGCATCACTGTTCTGTGGTTGGCATGTAAGATTTAATAAAGAAATTTACCGGCTACCCTACCCTCTAGATTGGAAAACGACAGTGTCAAACAATGCAACTATGGTGGCAGGAATAGGTGGTAGAGTTTCGCAGCGACTCGCCCGGATTGGTAACACCGCCTTACCTGCCGCCATAACGTCATGACGTGTTCTGGTAAGGAGGGTAAGATAGCCGGTAAACTTACTTATGCTCGCGGCCTACCACCCTGGCCTCAGGTTAGCAACGCACCATTACCATCTTTGGTGTCCTAGGTGGCGTGAATTTCTTACCACCAGAAAATCCGTCTGCTTGTTTGCCTTCCAATATTACAAAAAAAAGGAGGTGGATTCCTGCTTCGCCAAGTTTTTGTACAGTGCACCACCACCAGAGGTCTTATAGGTAATTACCTATTTAGCCTACCTCTTACATGCTAGGTTGTATAGGAAACTGCTGATCTATTCTACATAGGATAAATGTTTCTATATTGACAGGTGAACTAACATTTGCATAAGCAATGGCATTGAATAAGCAACTTCTGTTCTATTTTTGTGGAATAGGAGGTAAATTAGTGAGTGGTTAACATTAGTAATTCATTGCTGCCACCCACAAACTTCTGCAATACCAGTGTTAGAGTTGCATTGCAAAACTTTGAGTTAATCTTAAAGACATTTAAATACTGTATTAGGCATACAATCCGACCCTGCAAACTTTTTTTCACTAAACACTCATGCATATTTCGATAGAATACCATATATTAACTTGGGATGAATATATGTATGTCACAGTCGGAATACATATACAGACAGAAAGGCAGGCAAAAATTCTAAAAATGCTAGAAATGTGTTCTGCTGCTTATTTTTAGTTGCCTGCACCTATTTTTTTTAAATATCTTTAATGTACAGGATTCACTCTTCATACAGATTTCTTACAAGATGAGTAAAAATATATATAGAATCAAAGTGTAATGAGCATTATACATCAAAATAGGGTTATTGAAATAAGGTACACAAGCTGGCCATAGAACTTAGCAGTGTAGGAAAACTCTTCTTTATAATATAGGTAAAAAGCATTACCTAGTTTCTCACCTAAAGACAAATCCTAACTAATGCCTAACATTTTATTAAATAGAGGATTTAAAATCTAGAAACTAGCATTGCTATTTTCTTTCCACTTGTAAAGTAGAGCACTCTACTCATTAGTGTACAATAAATTGAAAATATGTTACAAATATTTACCTTTTCAGGATTAAGTATATACTGTTCTTTATGAGCACCCTTTTTTGTTGAATTTATAAAAGGGCCTTCCAGGTGGACTCCAAGAACAGATGCTCCATGTTTACCACCTTGATTTTTTTTTATTTTTGGCAATATGTGTTGGTATTTCTCTTTATCTGACGTCACCATTGTTGGACAAAATGAAGTTACTCCATGAGCTAATAAATGCTTTGCTACTTTCCTTACTCCTTCCTCTACATTATCAGAATCATATGAGAAATCAACACCCCAACCTCCTGTAATTAAATAATTAGTAAAATGAATGTATGGGTACCACAGAAAAAAACTATTTATCTAGTTATGCTTATTATTATTAGTATTAAAGAGTAGTCAAAGAATCCCGAGGATCACTGCGACCTTGACAGATCTATTGTGATTACACCTCTTATTCATTAAGCTTACATAAGTTCTGCAAGGCCGGCAGTCACTAGGAACTGTACGATGCACTTGGGACTTATCAAATTAATATCTTGGGGGTTAATTATGTGCCCACGCAGAAGTCTACTCCTTACTTGGTTAAGTGCTGGGCACTCACAGGGTATGTGTATTGCCGTTTCTTCTGCTTCCAAGCAAAATCTACCATCGGGCTCTTCTGCTAGGCTCATTCTGTTTAAATGTTTGTTGAGTCTGCAGTGTCCTGTTAACGCTCGGACTAAAATCCTGAGCTCTTTTCGTTGCATGTTCATTGCAATTGATGAAAATTTGGTACAAAACCCCGTGACAAGAGTTTTAGCGTGCTGTTGGCCTACAGTTTTCAGCCAGTTGGACACGCTTTCTTGCCGGGTCCAAATCTTAAGCAAACTTCTAGAAGTTAGTTATTAGTTATGCTTAGCAAATTTTATTACTTTTAATAAATACTTTTTAAAAAAAAATTACACAAATTGATCATACTCTAAGGTTTTCAAATGATACAGGGTTACTGGTACCTAGCGTATAACCTTTTTTTTGTAAAAATAATAATTTTTTCTTATAATTTTTTATACAGTAAGTACAACAAAAAAAGTGCTGCACCTTTTGTTCTACAACTTTTAGAAAATTGCAAAGAAAAATTTGGTTCTCCCTACATTTCTTCAGAGGACGAAGTTTTTGTATGGAAAAAAAGGTGTAGCTTTTGATGTACCTTTATTGGTAGACCAACCCATACCGCATGAATAAGTATTAATATAATGATAAGGCCACCGAGCCCTTATCATTTAATTTTTAAATGAGGAAATCAATTATTATTATTTGTATGATGTTTACCAATTCGTTATAAGACTATGGGATGTGTGTTTATTTATTATTGTCTGTAAGTAGTAACATTTTTAAATCAGGTGTAAAACTAACACTAGCTTAATGTATGTTGTGTTTTGGCATAATAGTAATATGCAACATATTTCTTCATGGTGGGTTCAGTTGTTTGATGGACACAGGCCAACTTCTATAAGGCAGTCAGTTCAGAAGGGGGAAAACATGAATATTTTTCACTGATCTGGTCAATGGGTAAGAAAGTGGCATCTATTTTTACAATCATTATATCAGTTCTTGGCATTGTTTATTTATTTTGAGGGTAAATATATGGCACTGAACATACATTCTAAGAGACTGATACGGAAAACGCTTATGGGAGAATTAAGGCATATCAATATGCATATGGTTTAATTTTTCAGCCTAACAATAAGTGTATTCCTTATTATTAAATAAACAAAGGCTTACCATTATTTTGAATGTCAATAAAACCAGGCGCTATTAACAATTTCCCACAGTCTATAGCTTCATCTTCCTCCACTTGTTCTACATAGAAAACTTCTTCTGGGTTAACAATTTTCCCATCACGTATCCAAAGATCTTCTTTTATTATTTTACTGTCGCGTAAAATAAAACAGTTGTAGAATCTTGTTAAACCCGATTTTGCCTTCATTTTAATTTATAAATTATTCTACAAAAACAACAACAAGATAACTAGTATGTACCAGTGGCATGTTTTTATTTTTTTAATAACTTTCGTTACATATTTATTGTATTACCTTAATAATAAAATAAAATAATAATATTCTTTTTAATATTTAAATAAAACAATTACTATATATCGTACAACTAATAAAATTAAGAAAGTTAAGTTTTTTATAGTATCTCAACAGTTAACAATTCACTCAGTTCAACGAACTTTTGGCTTTTAAGTTAAAAGTTTTGCAAAACATTAAAAACAATGTCAACATTCAAATGTGGACACAGGCACAGACTACTTAGAGATATACTGGACACAGGAAATTGAAATGCAAATTGGAATGACAACATTTGACAGTTTAGTTAGAGAGCTTGTCAAGAATTTGACATATTTGATAAATAGGTATTACCATAATGCAAATTGCGAAATGCATCCAGTGCTGCCAGTATTGTGTAAGGATAAATGTACCTATTTCTCTGTATAAGAGTAAACTTTAAGAACTTAATTTATGAAGGTATCGGTGGTAATTCTGCTGTTTACAAACTAAACTTATTTTTGATGCACGCTATCTTTTCCAAATGAAACAAAAACAAAAGAGATGGAACGTTTCAGACATGTCAGATTAGTCCGAACATGTCAAATTGTGATGTTTTTAAGCGAAGTTTTCCAAGTGATCGATTAAACGTCTGTAGAAATGACGTGTAAGGTCTAATTTGACAGCACTAATAGTGTTTTGTCTCTTTCTTTCACCTTTGTTGAAAGAAGATAGCGGTAACTTAAAATTAGTTTAGTGGGTGCGCAACAAAATTACAACCATTAATTTAAAATGTGGCTTTCTTCTTAAAATTAATGAGTTTATATCGCCTCTATGGTCCGGCGGTCCGGAGTCGGACTTGACTTCATGAGGTCCCGATTTTGATCTCCGGGTGGCACTACAAAAGAAAATTTGAAAATGTATATTTTCAATTTTCCGTTAACGATAGGCTTGCCACCTATCACATGGGGCTTAGTGTCATCGGCTCGTCGTCGTGAAGATAAAGAAAAAATCTGTTACCGATCGTTAATCTCAAGGCTCCAAGGTTAATTATCTTGCTAAATGCTTTTTAGCGAGAGGTTAATTCTGAATAAGAAAAAGTAGGTATTAATATAAAAGCGGTAAGCTTTCTCGCAACTCTATTTTGGCTCTATATTTTTTTTTAATTTTTATTCCCACCACTAGACTTTTAAGATCGAGTAGCAGTGGCAGGTGGCGTTTTGCTTAGCTTAATAGGTTGAATTGGATTGGAGTTACAAGAAAGTCGTAATTTGTATATTTACATGTTTGTTAAATGTACGGTAAGGTTTTAAGGTTTGGTAAGGCATAATACTTCAAACTCCAGAAACACCAAAAAAATCATCTGAGCATTCCCCATTATATATGCGGTAGAAAATACTGAGTGATCCAACATTTCTACGCAACGCCAAGGTATCAAGCCGATTGATAATTATTGTCGATTGACAGTTCGAGATGCTCTATGTTGATTGCGGTCAAACAGCTGGTACCAGATCAACAAGGAGCTGGTACTGGGGAGCCCTTGACCAGGATTGAGAACAGTACTTTGAATTACTTTACTTTTAATGTCTAAATAATTTTGTAATATCTTTGAAACACACATATTAAGCAAATTAATATTTTTTATTTTCTTTGATTTCATTTAAATTCATAATTATTAAAAAATATCAAATATAAACTAACTCTTTTATTGTAATCCTAAATGTTCTATTCAGTCATTTCAGATAATCTTTATTACATTTCATAATTTTATTATTCGATCAATTCATTGAAAAGTTGGAATAACCCATCGGACTGTAACTTTTGTAAGTACTTACTTATAGAAAGCATTCACAGCCATTTTGTTGCGTATAGAAGTAAACGAAAGCTATAGAAGTATTTTCTTCCGCCTTCGTTTATTAGTCTTTAAGTAAGCTTGCTGTCGCATGGTATTTTTACGTTAGTTAACTATGATAACATTGACGCAGTAGCGGTTTTAGTAATAGCAGCTCTCTGGGCGTAAATTATACAGCGCCCCCTACATGCTGTTCGAAACCATACTAAAAGATAAATAATATAAAGCGTACGGGATCTAACGCGCCCCTTTACAACTTGGCGCCCTGGGCGGTTGCTCAACCTCGCCATACCCAAACGCCGTCCCTGTATTGACGTAACAATAATTGATATGTATTGTAAGTGGATGATACTCGTAGACTAAATGATGATAGTCAGCTTTAATTATGTTCGCTTATAACAACGAAGGGAATGAGTTAAAAATAACTCTTTGATTCTCGTTTTTAGCAATCGTTTTTTAAAATTAGTGGACCTGTTGGTTGGTCTACCCCGTGTTGGTCCGGGCTTCTTTGTAGAATAGACCGTTTGCCTTCCTGTGCCGGGCAGTTCGTAAAAGGCGAGCATAGGCTTATCGTCACTAATACCGTGACATCTGACTAGGTGGTAGAGTTTCGCAGTGACTCACCCGGATTAGTACCACCGCCTTACCTATTCCTGCCCGCCATAACGTCATGAAGTGTTCTGGTTTGGAGGGTAAGGTAGCAGGTAAACTTACTTTTGCTCAAGGCCGGTTGGCAACGCACCATTACCACCTTTGGTGTCTCTAGGAGGCGTGAATTTCTTACCATCAGGAAATCCGTCTGCTTGTTTGCCTTTCAATTTCATAAAAAAAATCACTAGTTTTTTTATCAATAATAGTGTGAAGTCGATAAAAGGTTATCTTTTAAAAAGTAAAGAAAAAAATATATCTTCACTCCCATATCCTCAAAGACGTAGGCAGAGGCATAACCAGGACCCCCACGACCTGCCGAAGACACTAAGTCCCACAATGTGATAGGTAGCGGCAAGCCTTTCGCCTACCGGGCACATATCCAATCCCGAGCAGTTTTTTTTTTATTAGAAAATTGGAAAAATCCAATTGCCTTTTTGTTGCCCGACCCGGGGTCGAACCCGGACCTCATGCAATCAAGTCCAGCAGCTGAACTGCTAGACCACAGAGGTGACGGGTTATCTTTTTATTTTTATTATTGACTAGTTGTCCCTGCGAATTCACCCGTATGGAATTGAACAAAATACTTATTTAATTAATTTAGATTTTTTTCTAAGGTGAAAGTAGCTTTAATTAATCAGCTATTTTCATCAAAATTGGTCCAGCTGTTTCAGATATTAGCAAGAACAAACCGACAGACCGACAAACAGACAAACAATAATTGTAAGAAATTATAATTTGGTATACGTATGCAAGTAGTAAAAAGCGATTATTTTGGTATTGCAAACAGACACTCCAATT
>NJDD01004017.1:0-28698 GCA_002245505.1 Calephelis nemesis
GTTTAATTAATATTTAATACTTTTGGGACTAGAGATCTCGACATCGGTGGCAGTTAAACCGTTTTAAGACAGAATATATCGAGTTAAAACGCGATTCTTGTTAATTTGAAAAGGGTATTAGATAGATTATTTCTTTCTGAATCCAACGATACCAAAAACTAATTTTTGAAAAAAATCAGTTAAACCATTTTCGAACTCAACCCTTCAATTATAAAGTGTAAAGCCGAAGCGCATAATTTAAATAGCAGTACTAGGTATAGTACTATCTAGTAAGATATCCGTATTTGTGTCCGCTTATCCTGTCCACAGATATGTTATTGGCAAGCGACAACATAAAAATGGATTAAATTATCAATATTGAACAGCAAGTTTTGGATTAGGATTGATTATTAATATTGGCCGTAAATCTATTAAGTAGGAGCAGAGATATGTTCAATTGAACAAAAAATATTAAGTAATTTTCTCGTACCAGTAATATTGAACCAGTTGCGGTATAAAATCCGTAACTCAATAGTACCTGTACTAAGTCTGGTACCGATACTAACAGTACAGGTAACGCCCTTGGTACCGGTCTTCAAGGCTATTATTACCGGATCCCAAAAATAATATTTCAAACTCTGGTTTAAAGTATTAATGAAGTGATGATTTTCTGCCATCAGGTTTCGTGCAGCACCCGACACAACATCAAGCTACTGGCTGACGTCATATACTCTGTGGCGTTCAGTGTCAAACCACCAGGTATTATATTTTTTTATTTAATTTGCCCCTTTCTTGGGCCGGCTAAGACCTTTAGGCCACGCTGCCACGTCTTCCGTATTAATTAATCCTTTTTAAGAGTCATAAGTCAAAGACATATCAGGGTTTTGAGTAAAGTGGTGGCCTCGTTACTTAAGCTCATTTAGTGAGATTTGGCGGCAACGAGGAAATACACGATACACCAATTTCTTCATAAATATTTCACTTGTGCACTTTAACTGAACGAAATTGAACTAATTGCCACTCGAATAAACTAATTTTGCTCATTATTTACACGAAATTTATTAAACTATTCGAAAAAAACAACGACCGTTTTCTTTCACGATTGCTTTGACTCAGGTATTATATTTCTTACTTGTTGGCGGCCGCAGCCTTGTCTGCTTTTTTTTTTTTTGAAATAAGACAGGGAACAAGAACACGGATTTTCCTATGGTAAGAGACGACCCTGGCTTATGGATATCAAAGATGTTATGTGTGCATCGCTGCCCTGTGGTCTGGATGTCATGCCTATTGTAGTATCCCACCGGCTACCTTACTCTCCCGACCGGTTGATTGCTTTACCCCAACCGGGGCAAGTTGTTGTGTGCCGCCAGTGCTCTTGTAGGTACTGACCTACTCAACCTGTACTCATCATTTATATGCTGCCAGGCAGGGAGTTTGATGATAATAGACCATTTTAACTACATAGAGAACCGGACCAACATAATTAAATTAACCGCAAAGGACAAGAAAAATTGATAGGCTAGTTTAGACAATGCAGTTTAATAAACAATGAGCTCATATTGCCCATTTGTAGGCAGCAAGGAGCCACTGCTGGAGCAGCGCATCCCCGCCACGTACCTGGCTCTCGAGGAGTGTGTCACCCACCTGGCTGCTGAACTCAAGGAGCCCGTGCTAAGGCACGAACAGTACCGGAAAATGGTTAGTCTCATTTGACCATGGTATTATAAAACTCCAACTAAAAAGAGGGGTGTAATAATTTTGGCGTGTCTATATGTGTATTTGTCTGTCTGTATGCCACAGACAGACAAATACACTTTAAACAAATCTTAACATTTTTTGTTTGGTATAGTAGTATCACGTCCTTATCGCCGAAGAGGTAAGGCACAGACACAACAAGGATAGCCATGACTAATTGACAAAACCGAGCAATTGTTGTTAGCAATCTTACTTATCGTACAAAATACTACCATCGGTTTTTTGAAAATAAGAATCGGACAAAAATCCTACAATGTGATAAGTGGCAATCCTATCTCCAACTGGACACATATCCAATCCCGGACAACTTTGTTTTTAATAGAAAGTTGATGAAACACATTTGCTTTTTGATGTTCGACCTGAAGTTTGAACCCGAGATTTCATGAACCACGTTATACCACAAATGCGTTAAACATACAAATTTTTTTTCAGGTGACTCAGTACATGCAACAGAAGAACATGAGGATGTTCCGCGACGCCGCGGAACTACATCAGGCCACCATGTTCCTTCACGAGAACGGTGAGATATAACGGCATTAGTGCTAAAAACAATAATCAAGCGCAATAAACCTGCAAAAATGACTAACTAATTAAATACCATGTCGCAATTTGATTATTCTTTTTTTTAAAGAAGAATGATTTCGAATACATACATTTTATCAACATCTATACTAATATTATAAAAAGAAAAGGTTTGATTTTTTGTTTGTTTGAAATAAATAGTCTCCGAAACTACTGGACCGATTTCAAAAATTCTTTCACCTTCAGAATGCTCAATGCTACATTACCCTTGAGTGACATAGGCTTTGTTCCATCAAAATCGGTGCAGTAAAAACCAAGTTACGCAGGCGAAGCTGCGTGAAAATGCTAGTCCTACTATAAGTCTGTTTATTTAAACAAACGAGTACCAGGTTCATTTCAACCAATCAGAACGCGCCCTTATAATTTGACAATGTGCACAAAGCGTTGTGATTGGTTGAAATGAACTTTATGTTGATTACTTAAACCAATAGCTGTGTTTGTTAAAAAAATAAGGCATAGTTGTTTTTAAGTTAACCTTAATAAAGCATTAATTTTTCGTTTATACGTCAAAATTTTATGTAAAATTTCCAGGGATATTTAAAAATAAATAAATAAATATCCCTGAATAAGTTACACAAATTGAATCTAACCCCAATGTAAGCAAATTATATGCTTGTGTTATGGGTGTTAGTCAACGTTACTAGTACATAGAAATACTTAAATAGATACCAGAATAAATTTAATAAACACCCGGATTTATTCATTTATATGCATTCATACATTCGCGTGTTATAAAAAGCAGTTATTTCAGTATTACAAAGAGACACTCAATTTTATTTATTTTAAAGATATATAGATTATTGTTAATATTTTAATTCTTCAGGTGTTCTGTTACACTACGATGATGCAACGCTAAAAGAGTTGTACTTTCTCCGACCACAGTGGCTCTGCGACGTCCTGGCGCATGTTGTTACAGTGAGGGAGATCAACCCCTTCGCTAACAATGGTGAGAAAAACTTAACCTTGTTACATTTGCTCAATGTTCAATATTCTAAAATGAGAGAATAACCGAACCGTTCAAAAAAATCACAAATCAACTAATAAAATAGTTTTATGTCATGTATATGCAAAGTATAAAATATTTTATTCGAATATTATATATTTTACGTAGCAAGGTAAAACATGCGCAAAAAATGTACGTTGACTTTATTGTTCTTTTTTCCTAAAAAAAAATAAGTCCTGTATTATTTTGCTTCGAACTTTGCAGTATAGTAGTATCTTCACGCCCATATCCCCGAAGAGGTAGGCAGAGGCACAACCAGGGCACCCACGACTAGCCGAAGATACTAAGTCCCATAATGTGATAGGTGACAAGCCTATCGCCAACCGGGCACGTTTCCAATCCCGACCAACATTTTTTTTATTAGAAAATTGGAAAAATCCAATTTTCTTTTTGTTGGCCGACCCGGGATTCGAACCCGAGACCTCATGCAGTCAAGTCCAACACCCGGACCGCTCGACCACAGAGGCGACTTTCGAACTTTGCAAAGATAAAAAAACCTTGAATGTATTTGCAGTTTTTAAAAGTGGAAGAACCCGTTAAGTACGTTGTCCCGCCATAGGTATAATGAAGGTGGAGGACCTGGCGCACGTGTTCAAGGCGTCCCCGGCGCTGGGCGGGGGCGAGGAGGCGCGGGGGCTGGGCGTGTCGCTGCTGAACAAGTTCGAGCTGGCGCTGTGCTGGGACGGGCGCAACCTGCTCGTGCCGCCGCTGCTGCCGCGCGCCGAGCCCGCGCGCCCACAGGTACGGTGCGCATTCTGTACATACACCTGCTTCTTAGACATCATTTCTCTTTGCCATCCTGTTCGTTGAAAATCGAATATTATATTAGCATGGATTTTCTGCATCTTCTTTTGAATATTTAGATTTATAAACAAGTACTATATCATTCACTAATATCTTAAACAGTATTGGCATTTAAGTAAAATTTTGCCTATAAGTGTTACATTTTTATTTTTTTCACTATACAGCGTTTTTGCATTGTTAACATAAATTTATTTTACAATGGTTAGTTATAAAAACCTTTTCTTACAATAGACAAAAGAGTTGCTAGAGGTTATCGACAATTATTTGTATAGTATCCGCACATTTCGGTTGATCAAGTTTCGAAAAATCATCTACATGTATAAAAAAAAGTCGGGTTTGTTACAACACTTATAACTCGAGATCTGCTGGACCGATTTCCATGATTTTTGATTCGTTGGAGTTGTTTTCGCCCCGAATAGACATAAACAAAACAAAAAAAATTAAGAAAGAAGTTAAACCAATTAAGCTGAAAATTGATGGAGACTTAGCTTAGAACCGGGAGAAGGATATGGGGTATATTTTATTCGTTACAACAGCGAGGAAACTAGGAAAAAAGACATATTTTTTTTTCATACAAACTGAACGGGCGGAACGAAGTTCGCTGGAACAGCTAGTATTGTATAGATAGATAATACAAGAATCTCATATAGTTTGTGTGATAGAGAATATAATATTGTTTTCTTCTATTGTGTAGTTGGCCCTGAAGTCGCGGTCGTGGGCGGGCACGCCACGGCGTTCAGCTCCGACCACTCTGACGCCCGTGCCGGACTCCATTGAATCGCGTAAGCTTTATACACTGTTATATTAATCAAGTGATACACTTATTATTTTCATTATAGACAATAGGGACAACGTAACAGACGGATTTACTGTCCAAACCGGAGTTAAATAACACACACATATCTTCACGTCAAGTCCCTTACGGGATGGGCAGAGAGTATCGAGAATCCAACCAATTCCAAAATAAGCAAATTATATTTTTGTTTTACGAGTGTTAGTCAACGATAAATACTTAAGTACTCGAATTTACTTTTGATTACTTTTTATTAGTATCTCAATCCTAACAAAAGCTGAATTTAATGGAACTATTCTTTAAACTACAAATAATTTTCTAATTTGTTTGTATGTAGAATTCACTGTGTGCAGTCACTTTTGAAAATAACATGTACTCGGTATGTGGTGTAGCGGCGGAGTCCCGGGGCGTCCGCGTGGTGTCGCGGGAGGGCGGGAGCGGGCTGCGGCGCGTGCTGCTCATGTCGTACGTGCCCACCGGCTTCTGGCCGCGCCTGTGTGCCCGCCTCCTCGCCGACCCGGCGCTCACCCCGCACGCATATACTTCTGAAGTACGTATGTGTACGCTCACGCATACGCACACACACGGCAAACCTATACTTCTGCAATTATACACACACATATCATAACACAAATAGGCACGCTTTCTGTATATCAGCATCGTGATTTCGACTTCAAATCAAATCACCATACAAGTCCAATTGTAATTCAATTTCCATTTATGTAACATGAACGCACGAATGAGCGATGCACATACATACTTATTAACACCCACAAACAAATACGCTTACGCACACATACTCCATACGCCTACACCTCTGAGATAAAACTTTTATTATACATCTATAATATACATTCTGTATGAGCAATTAGTACTTCGGCTTCCTTCACAATTCGCTCCTTTTCTTGCACCATACAATTTTGCAAGTAAAAGGCATATATTTCTTGCATCTGAAATCTGTATGCATCTTTACATTTCAAAACTAAAAAATAAAAGAAATGCCTAATAACAATATATTATTCCTTTAGTTGGAACTAGACGAGGCGACAAGCAAAGCTCTAGAGTTGAATTGGGGGTGGAAGCTCTGGCAGACCGGCCTGAAGCTAGTGAGCGGAGAATTGACCTTACTCGCGCTGAGAGAGATCTCTCCGCGGAGAGACCCTCTGCTGGGGTGGGTGGCGGAGGATGACGAGCCTGATGAAATCTATCATACCATGAGGTAAGGTAAAGCACCCTGTACATTAATGTCTATTTTTAGATATTATTGTACAGCTGAAGTTTGTAAACCGTAAAGACGATGTTTCATGTAAAGTTTTTAGACCATTGTTTCCGTTTTATATTATTATATAGTATTTTCTAATTTTGAAATTAATAGTAATTGTCATAGTAAACATTTATATTGTATTGTAAATTATGAGCTTATCCCAACTTTGTTGTATGGAAGCGAGAGTTGGGTATGTCAGAAAAAGCATAAAAGTAGGATAAATGCGGTCGAAATGAGAGCGCTACGGAAAACCTAAGGTACTAAGCTCATTGAACGCATATTAAAGTAGGATCTAAGAAAGAATGGGACTGAAGGAAATTGTTGGTGTGCTCCGCTGGTGTGGTCAAGTAGTTGTAACCGTACATACGGATAGTGAAATAGCTCTGTGAATCTGTTATATTGAATTGTTTAATGTATGTTGAGTGTTTTGTGTAAAGCAGTGACTCTTTTTTTTACATTTACTATCAATAGTACTTATATATATCTATATACATATAATAAATCTCTAGAAGGGTCGATTCTGTACACTGAAAATATTGAAAAAATAAATAGGAGGGGGTGTTACTGGATCGATACCAAACCCAAATATGTAATTAAAAAAAAAATTGTTTGTCTGTATGTTCAGGCATCACGTGAAAACTAACGGTTCGATTTCGATGAAACTTGGTATAATACCTTATTATCCTGGGCACAAAATTGAATATTGTTTATCCTGGAAAAGTACGCAGAGAAATAATAAATCCCACAATCCGACATCCGCCCGGATGTCGGATTGTGGGATGAAGCTAGTAATTAATAAAGGCGATTGATTTTTGCCCAGTTCCTATATTCAAGAAACGAGTCGTTTAGCTTACGAACAGTAGTTTTTTTATACGAATAGTAAAAACATCTAACTACGGTCATTCGTTATCGATTATTCTATGAGTAACTCTAAGAATTCTGTGCAACTATAATCATTACTTTTAGGCAAACTACCTATTGTCATAGTAACGGATCATGATATAATACGAAAAACAATCAAACCGCAGCATGTAACAAAAATTTTACAACTATACAACGCACTACTTCATTGTAGACTTATTCCGTCCAAAGCTTGTGGAGGTGTCTGTAAGAATCGTCTGTATGTCGTCATAGGTTCCGTGTCCGTCAAGAAGGTTGTTGGTGTGACCTGGACATCGTGTCCTCGGCGTGTGTGGAGATCTATCTCCCGGCCCAGGTGTGTGTTGCTAGGCGGGACGACGGCTTGCCTATTGCTGGATATCAGGTGAGCTCGCTTTAACAATATCATAATAATAATACGTGAAGCAAAATCTTCGGACCCTTTTTTTACGAAGATTACGCGGACGGAGGAGTATGAAATTTAGCACACTTAGGCCCACTTGCACGGAATTCGTAGGAGAATTATGTAACTCCAAGGTTGTAAACTCAAAGTTAATTTTTCAATCTTTAACTGGAGATTTATCTTGCACGAACAAAAATTATTTCTGGTTATAGTAACCCAACATTTTTACTCTGTAAACTCAAAATCCTTTCTTCTTTTTACATCCAGTCAAATACGAAAGTGCGAATAACGCATAACATAAGTACATGTCTTTCTGGCAACCGGAATTTGTTATTTGTGTATTTTTCTTTATGTCTGACTCAAAAGGACATCGTGTTTGGTGGTATATTGTTCAATAGTTTTGACAGCTTACATCACAGCTTATATTTTATCAAAGCAATTATTACATATACATAGTTATTTATTTGGTGTTTGGCATTACTTTTTTGTAATAAAATGAAAAAAGGCAAGTTTACGCAGTCCAAATTTCACTAGTAACGACAGTTTTCTCCTTTGTGATATTATTTTTAAATATAAACATGTTATTGAAAAATTAATGTTGTTGGAGGTGGACCACCACCAAGACGACTTGATGACTCTCTGCTTGACAAAATAAAAGG
This sequence comes from Calephelis nemesis, assembly GCA_002245505.1. NCBI lineage: Eukaryota > Metazoa > Arthropoda > Insecta > Lepidoptera > Riodinidae > Calephelis > Calephelis nemesis. The sequence goes on from NJDD01004017.1 coordinate 8,122, forward strand.
TTTGGTTGGGCAAACTATCGACGGGCTTTATACGATTTATGATAGAAACAGCGCGAGCGGTCTAATGCAATATCAAAATGTGTCGCCATTAAAATAGAAGAAGTTAATGGAATGGAGATTGAAGAAGTTGAGGCAAAATATGCTCATTACGAAAAATTACGTTAATTAGATTTCTTAGAAAAAAAGTGAAATAAACAAACTTCAACTGAGATGTTTATATTTCTTATTTTAGAACATATTTTTAAAAAATAAAAAATAATTACTTAAATCAATCCCCAAAAATCTTGTATTACGTATTAGCACTTCACATACACGATATCCCCAGGTATTCCTAACACAATTGGACTGTGAAGCGGCTGGTTCTGGATAATATTCTCCAAGTAAAAGAGGATATTCAGGATCAATGGTAGGCTCTTTGTCATTTCTTAGACGTGCCAAATTACGCAGAACACAATTAGCTATAATTATACCAGTTATCCTACTTAAGTGCACTTGAATTCCTCTAGAAACAATAAGAAATCTTCTTATCCAGATGCCGTAAAATCCGATAAATCACCACAAGTCAGTAATTGAATTCCAGTTGCATAAAATCTTGACGTGCACAGAAGTTGGTTCATTGGCTATAAACCCGCACTGTAAACAGGCTGGTTGTGTATAGGCTGCATTAATTTATGCTCAATTTTATCTAAAAAATATAAAACGTTTCCTTTTCCAAGTCTAAATCTACTATGAAATGCTTTGTCCCTCTGTAAACTAAAATGGTCTATTTGTTCTGCAATTCTCCCTTTAAATATTCTGAATTCAACAATTTCTTCATCATCATCAGAAAACAAATAATTACTCACAATAATTCTAAAAAATAGTATAGGAACTTTAGTAAATTATGTTATTTATCTTCAAATACACAACACAAATCGACATAACCTTATAATTTTGACGTTACAAATCTAGAGTTAGAAATATAACCCTCCAACTTTGGGGGATTAAATAGTTAAACATATAACCTATGACATAGTGCAAGCTCGAGGTTGCGCTTGCGCAAGAGAAAATAACGATTTAACCCTGTATTGGAAGCTAATTTAGGGTCAACTATGTTAACCTAGGATCGTGCAAGTGGGCCTTATATTCTATGTGTAGGAAAAGTGCAGAACGCTAATATTTTTCAAAATTAATTCTTATATATTGCATTAAATCAAAATTGCACTTACTATCATGCATTTAACACACAAACACACACTAACAAATATAGTGTTGATAACGATAAAAGATCACAGATGGCGCACAAACTGTATTCGTAAAGTTGGGAAACAAAGTAGTTGGTCTTGATAAATGAAGATGGCGTTCTAATCATAAAGATATTAAAATTTATTATGGTTTAATTTCGAACAATGGGCGCCCACTAGTTCACCTAAATCGTTATACCATTCTTTTATTTTTCTCTACCGTATCACCATGCTAGTGTCGGGATACGTATTCCGTAATGGTGGTGAGGATAACGTAGTAATTATATTCTCTTTGATGAGGATATCCAATAAATTTGTTGATGAGAAGAGTAAGTACACTTATAAGAATTATTGTAATGAAGAAATGTGCATCTAGTAAGATAATATATTTTAAGATAACGCGTTGTAATTTCTTTTAATTTCGCTATTAATCATTTTATTGTATTCAGAACATGATGGAAATCGTAGCGCGGTATTTCAGACAAAATCGTTTTTTGACAGGTCCCGTAAGATGTTAATCGTTCATTAATTTCATTCAAACATTCATTTCGACACTCCCCGCATTTGTATGTTATGACCTATGAGCCAGCTTTCGGATCGAGAGAAACTTCATTGTATTGAACTGCTTGGCAGACAGTCTATGTTTATGGTAAGCAGAGAATTGCGACTTCTATTTAAATAAAACTTACTTTCATACAGTATGTTTCCAATTTTTTGTTAGGCCAATCGTTTCTATTTTCCAGTTCCCTAAGTTTTTAAAAATAAGTAAAAATAACGTATTTAAGACTATAAAATTCTACGAAGCACCAATGATGAAAAGTGCAAATTTAAATAATAATTGCACTTTTTCTGCCCATTAGTATATTCTTGCTGCCTCTTTTGTGGTAAAAGGCATCGAATTTGTTCAAACAGAGTATAAGCCTGGAGCCAAATCTGGAAGTGCTGGCGAAGCTGTTGGCGCTGGTGTCGGACCACGTGGATCTGTTGCTTGAGGACTGGTACCCTTCACTCGGTGAGTTTTCATTTTATTTGTGGAATGGTGCTGTACAGCTTATCTGCCTTTATCATTTGATATTGACATATTTTGTTATTGGATGTTTACACTGAGCCAACGAATAAAGTAGATACATAAATTTCCTGTGCGATCATTTATATTCGTTATTTGAAAATAGTCACGTAACGAATATAAATTCTTAAGCATAGTAATTTTTTATTTTTTATTTTACCATTAAAGGAAAACTTACAGCTAGCAAAATTAACAATACAGAAAATATTTTATATAGGGCCAGTTAAAAGTTTTCACTTATAAATATGTTAAAATATGTGTATGGTTACGCATTTACAAGTAAATAGAAAAGTAACAGTCTATAAATATAAAAGAGTAAGCACACGTTGCACACCAAGAACCAAAGACTACTTTCTTACAACTAGTGACGAAGACAATAATTGTTCAAAAAAAAAAACCTATCTGATAGATTTTTTTTAGCTTTGTTATGGAATCTCTAAACAAGTCAAGATCAACATCTTGACACATTAAATTAAAAGTACAACATGCTCTAATTAAGTATGAGTTTTGCCTGTAAACATTTATCATCTCAGGGAACTGTAGCAAATTAAATCTTCACAAAAACGAAGCAGGTGCACGTAGGCCTATCTGATGATGCAACTCAGGCATATCTACTTTACCATTCAACACCTTCGAAAGTAATATAAGATCAGCTATCCTCCTCCGCTCATAAACCGGTAAAATGTGGAACTTTTTGCACCGTAGCTCATATGTAGGTAGATAACACTTTGAACGATACTGAATGTACCTTAAGAAAACTTTTTGAATACGTTCCAAGCGATACCAAATCCAAGCGATAAACCTTATAATTTGGGTTCCATATTTGAGAGGCATATTCAAGATGGCTGCGAACAAAAGCACAATAGAGGGTTTTTATAGTCTTAATATTTTTGAAGTCACTAGAAATTCGGGTTACAAACGCTAACGCCTTAGACGCTTTATTGACTATATCATCAATGTGGGAGTCAAACTTCAGTTTGCAATCAAAATGTACTCCTAGATCTTTAATAACTTCAACTATTGATATGTTGGTTTGCAATAACTTATGGTCATAAAGGATAGGGTTCGGTTTACGTGTAAAAGTACAAACATGACACTTTGATACATTGAGCATAAGCTTGTTTAATACGCAATAATTTTGGAATCTGTCAAGATCCTTTGGATTTTGGAATCTGCAAGAGCCATGAATCCGTTAGTGATGTAATATGCTTAAGAACTTTCATATCATCCGCGTATAATAAAATTCTAGAATTCTGGAAACACGATGTCACATCATTAATAAAAATGTTAAATAAGAGAGGACCCATCAGCGAGCCTTGGGGTACCCCCGAAGAGATTTATAATACGAATACGGATGTCCTTGGCTGACAGTTACGAATAATTTGATATTAGATCTAGTGGCAACAAAAACAATTTTCTAATAAAAACAATGTTGACCGGGATTGGGTGAACACCCAAGCGGGTGAACCAGAACTGGTTGCACCTCTGCCTAAATTTTCGGGGTTTTCTTCTAATCTAGCGCCATTTTGCTACTCTTACTACACTCGTACTATAAATGATTTATTGACGCGCGTGATTAGTACGTGCTCTATTGATTCTGGCTGAAAATGAGCAAACAAACAATCATAGCAATATTTATAATGGTTAAATTAAGGAGTCTTTCAAATAAAAAAAAACGTTTTTGTTTTTCTTATTACATTTCACATCCTTTCTTTCTAAAGACTAAATTCATAAAAAATCACATGTATGTCGCGGATACGGATACAAATAAGGATATCAAAAATCAAAAGTTTTTTCATTAATCGGAATAATATTAAGGAATCTTCGAATTTTCGCCTATTAATGACGCCACAAACATTCATAACTTGCTGTCCCGGTGAACTTCATTGCACCCGTTCAATTTGTATGGCAAAAAATAAACATTTTTTTTCTATTTTCCTTGCAATTTTTTTCGGTATTTCTCTTCTTAAGAACCTTCTATTGACAATAACTAACACAACAAAAATGACCCAATGAAAAAAAAACCCAAATCAGTTCAGCCGTTCGGAAGTTATGCGCTTAGCAATACATTTAGCAATTCATTTTTATTTTATAAAAAATACATCTCTAATTTATAGTATGTGCTAATTTTTGAGCTAGTTCTGATTTGGACCATACAAAACATAGGTAGTTCAAATAGTTGAATATCGTGTCAGGTACCCGCTTCGTGCACACTTCGGAAGGTCGGTGCCTCATAACCCGCGTGGTCCCGTGTCCCGCGTGCGTGCGGGACGCACGGGAGGTGCGGGACGCGCGGGACATACGGGACGCCCGGGACGGCTCCAATGACCATCTCGCACAGGTAACTTAACGAAACTTTGTTTTAATATGTTAAGAGTAGTTTAGTAAATGATTATTATTAATTTGTTATCTAATTATTGCTATGTCTAATACCATTGACTAACACCAATAACTTAAGCATACAATGTGCTTACTTTGAGGTTAGATTCAATTTGTGTAACTTGTCCTGCCTGGATAAGTTATTATGTTTATTTAGTTATTATCTTTTAAATCTAAAACATTTTACCTTCTTTTGCCTTTTCTTTTCATTTTGCCTTCTTTTGACAAGCATTCGTTGTTAAATATGACATGTTCAAAGAAAAATTTAGCAAGTATGTTTAAAATACTTTTACACTCGTACTTATTACATATCTATCTTTGGCTGCGAATTCCTCTGCGTGTAATTTAATAAAAAAGTAAGTTAATTTAGTTTAGTTAGTTTTTATAGATTTTTTCTAAAGTTAAAGTAGTCTAAATTACTCCTTATTACACCTACTGCCAGTCAATGTATCTCTCGTGTACATAGTCCGACCGCTTCTAAGATTAGCCGTAACAAGCTAACAGACAAATAAAATTTGTAATTTTTTTGTAAGTACCGTACGTTATGAATTTATGCATATGTAAAAAGCGGTCAGTTTGTAATTTTAATGCTTAAAATAGCCACTTTAATTTTATATATTTCTGTAGTATTTGTAGTTTTTGTGCAGATATAACCTGTAATGTTTTGTTACAGGTGTTCCGCCGTTTGGAGCTAGGCGGTGGTGTGGAGGGGAGACGTCTGCGTGTGTCGGAGGAGTCTCGTGCCTCCGACGGAGACAGTGGGGTCGGGAACGAGTCCAACGGTCAGATCTTTGATTAACATTAAATTTCAATAATGTTGACCTTCTCTTTGGTCGAGCGCATCTTCATTTATCAAGACCAACTACTTTGTTTCTAAACATGAATATAATTGGCGCGCCATCTGTGATCTTTTACCGTTATCAGTATTTCTGTTTGTGCATGTGTCAAATGCATCGTAGATTTTATTTTTTGATTTAATGCACTTTATAAGCATTATTATTGATAAATTTTAACGTTCTGCACTTCTCGTACATAAACACTATAAGAGTGCCAGATTTCATACTCCTTTCTGTTAAAAACGGATGACTCGAAACAAACATTATTACTCATATTCTGTCCCGCAGCATCGTCCAGGTTCGGATCAACTGAAGGGTGCGCGGCCAGCGGTTCCAGCGCACGCGCGGCCCACTGCTGGCCCTTGGAGGAATGTATCGCGGCTGCATGTACCGGGACTACGCTCAGATGTCCAGCACATGCTAACATAGCGCTGGCTGACGTCGCACCAGATACTGTAAGTTCTAATACGTAACCCTAGACGGGAAAAGGGATAGTATAAATTTGACAAATTTGACGTGTCGTATGCATGTGCGTGTATTCGTGCGTGTGCGTGTGTGCTTGATTGTGCGTGAATGCGTGTACGTATGAGTGCGTGGGTGTGTGCGTGTCTGTGTATGAGTGTTTGTGGTATCACAATTCTTTAGCGAATCTAAAAAATTAGATGTGGATTTCTTTACTTGAATGCAGAAGTGATCGAAATGGCTGTTACATAGATCATATGGCTAGTTTTTGTTATGGGTTGTTGGATGGTTATCATATGCTAAAGAAAGAAAACAAGATGGCGATTTTCCTGGTGGTGGTGCATGTAGCTTTTAAATCAGCGCCCAGATTATTTTAACCGACTGGAAATGTTCGACTCCTATATTTTTTATGTTAATTGATTTCTCTGTCTTTTTGAACCAATTTGTCGTCTTTTTGAGCATACGTCCGATGTGGTCACATTGTCACCAAGTCTTGATCTGATGATGGAATTGTAGGTAAATCTAATAATATAAAACGCTTAATTTTACACTTTACTCATCATTTGATCCTAACTTGATAGTCATGTGCCCAACTGGGAAAGAGAACTGGCGCTCATTCGGACGGGCCGGGTCGTAGCACATCGCAGCACAATAAATAATTCGCCCAGATCACTTGCATACATTTTGTATGGAGCAACGCTCACTGTGCTGGGGCGCTCCGATAAGGCCTACACTTATCAAAGATCACGATAATATCATATTGTGTATAGGTCTAGTCTTTGGTTCTAAGTAACAAAAATCCGCCGATGCGATGCCGCCCGGTCCGCCTCAGTGTGCTCTGCAATGCGATACGCCCCGTCCCGATACGATCCGCCCCGTCAACAGTGGGCGCTATCCTTAATCAGTAGATCCTCAATCGTTCTTGATTATCCGGGGAATAGTATAAAATACCCATGAATCGAAAACCCTCTTTTTTACATTTGTTAAAAAATAATACAAAAAAGGTTGAAATTGATTTCAATTTCTCATGGTTTCGTGTTGTGCCGCATCTCCATAAATGAGATCATCTTCCTTACTGCCAGGCAGCTCGAAAGAGGCGAGCAATGGGTCATTACCAACAAGACCATTGGAGGTAGAATGATGTGCAGCAACTTGCCCGGATAGGGATTGACCGCCTTACCTATTCCTGCCGTCTTATGACAGTGCCATTTTCCAATCCGGAGGGTAGGGCAGCTGGCAACTTGCACTATCAGCTGGACATCTTGACCACAAGATAGACACACCCGAGCCACTGTTGTCTCTTACCATCAGGAAAGCCGCATGCTTGTTCGGTTTTGACCTAAAAATTAATAAAAACTATCCAAGCACCCGCAACTTCTTTGAAACAAGTGAAATCATTCGTTTTTCTATCATGCAACGTTTTTATTAAAATCAGAATTAGATTGAGAAAAACCTTTATTCGTATGTACCATACAAGTGGTACTAGTGCGCGTCGACATTTTTATAAACTAGTATCGGATTGGAATTAAGTTCATAGCTTAAATCCTAAAATGCCTTCAATAACTTTAAAAAGGTTGAGTATTTTTTTGTAGCCACAAGACAGCAACGCGCCTACAACATCTATGGTATGGCTATAGGCTAGGGCTATTTTGTTACGGTTACGCGTTATTTACGGTTAAGTTACGGTTCTTTTCACATAAAAATGTTTATATACAGCTTCTTCTGGACGTGGAAGAATCCAGAAGGGCGCGTTGGGAGCAAGTGGTTGTGTCGGGCGTAGCGGGGCGGNNNNCCTGGAGGCGCGGCGGGGCGGAGCCTCTGCCCATTGCCGTAAAGGCGTTGCAGCCCGTGGCGCCGCCCGAGCCCCGGGACCTGCCCGCGTTGCAAGCTTATAAGGTAGGTAACTGCCGTTGCATTAGAATTGTTACATAATTTAAAACTTGAAAGATATATCACAGTTTTTCGTGATTAAAATTTGCCTTTAAACCCCGAAGCAATGTGTAAGACCCCGAATGGTCGCAGGCGGCCGTGTCCCGATGGGAGCGCGAGCCCGTGGCGGCGGCGTGCCGTGCGTACTGCGGGCTGCGGCAGGAGCTGGGCATCCTCAGCCGCCTGCGGCACCCGCACGTGCTGCCTCTGCTGGCCGCTTGCGCCGCGCCGCTCGCGCTGCTGCTGGCCATCGCGCCGCAGGTACACACACACACACACACACGCACTCTCTCTCTCTCTCTCTCTCTCTCTCTCTCTCTCTCTCTCTCACACACACACACACACACACCGGCATCCTCAGCCTTATATTAAGGATAAAATATAATCAACGAAATGATGCACGATGAAATTAAAAATATAATTCCTAAAATATCAATTGGAATTATTTTAAGACAAAAAAAAATTAAGTCATATTGAATTTAGAAAGTGACGTTTAACCATATTTTTAAATATATTGATAGGTAAAATATCAGCAATAATACTTAAGTGTTACGATAAGGTACTTGGAGAGAAAGATTATAACTTGATCTAAAAAAATTAACCTCACTTTTTTAAATTTAAATCTCCCCTTTTAATACACAGGGGCATATGGGTTAAAAAGGATACCGCACAGCAAAGAGAGAATAATATTTTTTTTAAATAAATAAATATACCAATTGAATCTTATCTCAAACTAATCAAATTATATGCTTGTAATATGTATGTCAGTCAATGATTCTAATACAAAGAAATACTTAAATAGATACCAGAATAAAATAAATTATCACCTAGACCAGATATATGGATAATAAGTGAGTACGATGCGTAGGGGTCGCTAGAGAGCGGGCTGCGGCGGTACCGCGGGTGCGGGGCGCGGGTGGGTGCGCGTGCGGCGCGAGCGCTAGCACTGCAGGCGGCGCGAGCGCTCGAGTACCTGCACGCGCACAGGGTGCTCTACCGAGATCTCAAGGTCACTGCTTTTTTGTATAAGTTTGTTGTATGTAATAAGCCTTTCTTGATAGTAAGAGAAAATAACCTATAGATGTTAATGGTGTTGCGCTGTCCTGTGGCAGCGTGTTGTGCCAGTTGTGCCAGGAGGATACCAGCTACCCTGCCATCAAGGTCGAAACACGCTGAATACTTGTTATAGCAGCAGGATTAGTTAAACCTAGAAACAAATTATCGGGCGCAAATTATAGCCGCGACTGTTAATGTGTACATACCATCCGCGGATTCAGCGTATTTTATGCTAGATTTAGCATTTTTACGTCCTTTAGCATATTTATTTGTTGCCATATATTTATTCATTTTTTGTGTTGTATTTATTTTTATATCATATTTTGTCATGAAATTTAAATTGCGATAAAATTTTGTTAATTTTATCGATATCGAATAATTTGTAACTTAGGGTCACAGATAAACAAGTTGAATACAAAATAATACCAGTACCAGTCAGACCTTTTTTTGGTCGTCCGAACTCTCAAGGTTACGTCCGCGACTTACGTTCTATAGTTTTCAAGGCTCAATGTACTTTTATTATCTAGATACCCTGTAAGTCGCGACTGTCAGCCGCGTCTGTTACCCGTGTCAGATAGTTTGTTTCCAGATCCTTACTCGGACAACTCGCTGAAAAATACTCAACCAGTGGTCTTTTTGTTAATGATTAAACTTTAATTAGCCTCTCAAAAAGGAAGACTATTCTACACAAGGCATCCGTATAAACACGAAAAAAAGTTTCTATAGTTTCTTTTTGCTTTCCCTTTCTTTTCTCTTAAGCCTTTACAATGTTATCGGACTTGGATCCAATTATCTGAAATATCTATCACTTAATACTTTTAACACTCTTACTCGTCGAGCGGTTAGTGTACACTCCTAATGCTATCAATCACCCGATAGCCACGATTTCGATTCCCCTCAGGAATAGACATTATTTCTTGAACAACATAAAATATCTTCATTTCTAGAACTTACGTTCGCACTCAAAGACGTGAATTACATTTTAATCATTCGTTAGATATTTTCTACAAAAAACGTGGCTTAATGACAGATTAAATGTTGATTAACGTCTCTAAGTTTGGTCGTTAATGAGTATTAAATTTGTATCATTAATACATCATTATTCAACACCCATATAAGAATAATATACTTAACACGGTTAATTTGTTTTTTATGTTTTGAATAAATGTTGCCTGCGGCTTCGCTCGCGTTTTCACAGGAACCCGTTGTGAGGTCGGTATCAAAAGTAGCCTATATGTTAATCCAGGTCATAATCTATCTGTGTCCCAAATTTCAGACCAATCCGTTCAGCCATTCGTGTGTGAAAGAGTAACAAACATCCATATATGCTCTTAAACTTTCGCATTTATAATAATAGTAGAATATACTTATTTTTTATATTTATTAAATTATTTTGTTATCAGTCTGAGAACGTACTAGTATGGAGTTTACCGTCTCCCGAAGAATCCGAATCGGCGGAGCTGAGCCCTGACCCCATAGAAGTGCACATCAAGTTGGGGGATTATGGTAAGTACTTATCAAATTCAAACAATTTATTTGCAAAACAGGATTACAAATTGTTGTCCATTATTTTTAACACACCAAAAAAATAAACTTGTTAGTCATCGATTCTGATCACATTTAAAGAACGAAATAATTATTTTACTCAACAACAACAAAGTTCTTCTTCTTCTTTTATAAATATGGCTTCCAATCGTTTTCCACTAGGTACTTATTTAGCCAATTTACGGGACAACCACACAGTAAGTATTTTACTTTATTTGAAGATATTGAGCTATCTAAAAGGAAAAACACACAATATAATATATGGCCAGCACTAAACTTTACAAAAGACAGACATACATATGGGTTTACTTAATTTTTTTATAATTTAATTGTGTTAGATTTTATATATCTTTTAAATTTTGCGGTTACTTGATGGTAGTAAACATTTATAGTTAAGAGGTAACAAAAAAGTTATAACACGTTAAAGATTTTCGAAATTACGGACAAAATCATGGCCGTACTACTTGAAACGTTGAACCGCCAGACGCATGCGCGTTTGAACACCGCATATTGTTCTTTGGACCAGTAAACAGAATTTTAGCCTTATCAATGACTAATAAGCACATTAGGAAATGTTATTCATTCCATGTGTGACCATTAATACGAATTTCATGTTATTGTAATTATTTTAAAGGTGTTTTTTTTATTATAATTCTACCTACGTAATCAGAATCGAAGATTGATGGAGGCGGTTACTTTTTCTGGTGGAATAAAAATAATATTGTATTTAATATACTGGTCTGGTCATTTGAAGGTATAAGACCATTTTTATTTTATTTTATATTTACAAAACAGACACTATTTATTAATAGGAATTGTACTGTCCACCATATATTTTACTATCTTTTAGCCAACCGGTGTCATTATAAGCATCATCAGGGTTATTACAACCCTTACTTACTTACTATGCTTCTCTATTGCGATGTCAATAAATTGTGTCTAAAATGGGATTCCGTCAAGTGTCGACGATAAGAAGTATAGAAACAATATACTTCTTATCGTCGTTGAACTAATTTTGACGTAATGAAGGCATTTTACGATATAAGCTATAAACTATATAAAATCATTGCATTAAAGAAAAACTGTGTTACTTAGTCTCAGTCGAGCCAGGGTGCTTGAATAGTTTTTTTATTTGTATTTTTTTAAACACTTAAATAAGACATATTTATATATCCGACAGGTATATCCCGTTTGGCAGCTCCATCTGGAACCAAAGGCTTTGGAGGGACGGAAGGGTTCATGGCACCAGAGATAATGCGCTACAACGGCGAGGAGGAATATACCGAAAAGGTAAGGAAGTATCAATAAAGAAAAGCTAATACATAAAACCCATAAATAATTTTTGCTAGTTTTTAATTTACACTTTTAAGAAACATATTGATGCTAGCCATTTGTTTAATGTTTTAGGTCGATTGCTTTTCCTTCGGCATGCTGTTATACGAGATCTTTACACTGCGGCAACCGTTTGAAGGTCACGAGGCCGTGAAGGAGGCGGTGCTGGAAGGGGCCAGGCCGCCATTGTCGCCCAGAGTGAGTTTATTTTACCTTGTACAACAAGAAAGCAGAGTGTTGGGTTTCATCCATTTATTTTGTATGTAAGTAATCTAGGTCTAAGTACAGCTGGGAAAAAGAGTATGAAAAAATAGAGGGAACCACGGTCGTTCATATGGTCACCCCAATCAAAATGTAAACATAACTTCAAAAACGGATTTTTCGAACTATTACGAACGAACGAAATTAATATTTAGATATAATTTTGATATTGGTGCTAGTCATTAGAATAGTGAAAACCCGTAACCTACAAACAATGTATTTTCAACAAACAAGTAATAAATGTTTCGCAGTTCAGCTATAAACATCGTTAAATTTAAACAATATTTGTCCAGCCTCACTGTCTATCATACAACGAATGAACACATTGTGGATTATTTTTCTAGAGCCACTACGTATAGTCTTATTAATTTTATCATCAAATCAATCAAATGTATTAAATGTATACGTCGTCTTACAAAATATCGAAATTAAACGAAGTTACCTGTTGACTTTTCATGCACGATATTGCTTGACGGTTAAGAAGTGTTGCCATTAAAACAAAATATTTGTTTACATCACAAATTTATTTTTTGCCAAGCTGTATAAGTGTCCCAATAAATTCTCTCTTTCATTCCTTACAATAATTTAGGTGTTGTTAGATTTTTCAACAGCCCAAATGAGTAAAAACATGTAAAGTTCAAAATAGTTGAGCGCAGCTGTATGCTGTTCTTTGATATTGCTATTTTTGACAAAAATATTAATTTTGTTACGTTTAGTACAATTTATTAATACAAATGTCATTTCACTGTTTCGTCAAAGATGCTTAAGTTTTGTTTTTCTAGAATTATCCTCTTAGATTTCTTACAGACGATCGATATTGTGTAAGCGACAGTTCACGCACATGTTCACGCGATGATTGCTAACGGCGTTGTGTCGCTAACTGCCGCACATGAGCCCTCGATTGCGGTTCAAATTCGAATAAATATAATAATAGAATGTGTTCAGCTTCCGATGTGGAATTTTGCTTTCGAAATTGGACAAATCTCTCAGCCATTTAATACTTTGTATCCACTACTTTGTGTTGTTGCTTAAGTTTCAGTTTCCACAAAATATGGCGGTGAAAATAAATCGGACATAATTTTTAGTTTTTAGTCCTTGGAATAATAAACAACTATGAACATAAAGTCATTTAATAGTGTGCAGGTGATATTTAATGCGGGTGATAATTGGCCTTATTTTTCGAATCTGGTATTGCTTAGTACCTTTTTACATTAAATGTCTGACAATAATTTATTTCTATATTATATAGGATCTGCAGTATCCATGCGTACTGCTGGAGACGATGCGTCGTTGCTGGGCCGGGTCGCCCGAGCTGCGTCCGTCAGCAGCGGCGCTGGTAGCCGTCACCGCGGCCCCCGAAGCTGGAGCCCTGCAGGATGCCGCCGCAGCACGAGGAGGCACTGCCGCTGCTGCGACTCCAACACGGCTTGAACTGGGTAGAGAAACCTTAGAAATTTCTCATTCTGTACTTTAAGTTCCATGGATTTACTCTGCGATTAATTATTCTATCCGACCCTTGGAATTTCGTTTTCATCTTTATTGTCTATTAAAAACACGTTATTCAAGGAAAATAAATAGAACCATTAAAAAATATTAAATGTAAGTAAATTCTATGTAAGAATACCAAATTGTGATGTTTGCAAAGGGCAGATGTTTTCTGACCAGTATTTCCAGTAATGATACGTATAATGTAGACATTATGATATCATCTACACAACTGAAAATATTGATGGCAATTGCTATCTACCTGCTCGGTAGATCCTTAAAAGAGATTTCATGTGTCACGGGCACTAGTTAAAAGTAGCAATTCCTAAAATGGAACATTCGGGGGTTAAAAATTTATAAATTATTGTTCTTGATTTATAGACTTCTCTTCTCAATTTCGTTTTGCCAAAAACTTTTTGATAAATCAAGTTGTATTTTTGTTTAGCACTGGTCCTGTGTTTGGGTTAATAATTGTTTAAAATTTATTGAAAGCATTTATTTTTAATTATTCAAATGAATTGAATAGACCCGTCAGAGTTCATTAACCAGATTGTTTGATTTTTTGTTTATGAAAATGTGTTAGACTTGATAAAATAAGTAAAAAAGTATATCTATCTGATGTTATATGTTTGGTTACAGAAATTATGAACTATTGATCAATAAAGTGACTTATTTGAAAAACCTTTCGTCTTGCACTAATGCATAACTTAATATATTTAGATCACATGACAATGTTACCATATTATGATCGTATGTTATAATTAACTTAGACTGTCGATGACATATTTTTATTAAATAAGTGCGATAATATGTTACACTGGCTAATAATTGGTTATACATAATAATTATTATACATGATCTATTAAAACCTTTGTGAAAACAAAAACGAATAGACTTATTCGTATTTTTGCTACAGCATCTTATTATGCGTTCTATTATGCAGTTGCAGTACAAGAGAGGATAAAAAAATAAGGAACATCCGTTTATTTCTTGTCGGTGTTTTCTAAATAGTTTTATTTATAATTAGAATATTATCCTAAGAAGCAAATAAAATTCTGGTTTTAAATATACACAACTGCGGCTTCCGTTGAAATATTTTACTTTTCAGCATTTTTCCGATATTTGGATCTCGCGATGATCCTTTCATAACGGCATTTTATAGATTTTGGAAACTCCTTGCTGACTAAACGTGTGTTCTTTTTCGACAGAAGATGGCGGCAGTGGATGGGAGATTTGGTATGGAGGAGCAGAGCCCGAGCGAGCACACACTCTTCTCACCAGTTCCACTGCGTTTCGACATCATCACACGCTCAGAGTACCACCCGTACAAGGTTTGGATACTATACAATAAATAGCTTTATATATTATAATAATTAATCGCCTGTGTGGTCTAGCAGTCCATTGTCAGACTTGATATCCCGGGTGACATTTCCGGGCCGGCAACAAAGAGTAGAAAATTTGTTTTTTAATTTTTAATAAAAATAACGTCCGAGATTGGATATGTGCTCGGTTGGCGAAAGGCTTGTTGGCATCGACCACACATCCCAATAGACGCCGCATTGAAGGCAACCAGTTTCTGTCAACACATAAGTGTAATGGTTCTTATGTAGCTTATTACTTAAAAAATATGAACAATATCGACCAGGTTTGTGACCTGTAAACATTGTCGCGTTATTTGATAAAAAAATAAAAAATAGATTTAAAAATTAATTTAAATTTACGGTAAAGACAGCCGCACTTCAATTTACCGAAAAGACGGTAAAACGTTCCGTTGGTTGATTAAAAATAATAACATTCATAATTACATTTTAAATTATTTGATGTTTATCGGAGTTCATCATATACTGGTCGGTCATTGTTAGATGCGTGTTTATGTCCCTTTCTTACACATGTGATTTTTAAGCTATCACTTTCGTTTGCATACAGCTAGTGATGGACTAATGTGCAAATCTATTTAATCGACATTTTTATTTATTTACCCTCAATAGGATACCGGTCTTGTACCGGTACTGTATGTTAGTATTTATGTATTTTATCGATACATTTAAGCACTGACAGAAACAATAAAAACTTATTACTCTACGTACTTTTGAGTTGGCTACTGGATAGTTACTCTTTTTTATGTGAGAAGTCAGCGAACAAGTACACGGCTCTCTTAATGGTAACAGATAATAATGGCTTATATATACCATTGACATTACAGTTGTGTTGCTGTCTTATAGTCGGTATGTAAGGCGTTTTGTGCAAATCTACTGGCTTCCCTACCCTCCGAATCGGAATGTGACACTGTCATTGTAGCGGCAGGAATGGGTAAGGTGGTGCATAACTACCCAGGGAAGTTGCTGCACACCACTCTATTGACCAGCTATCTTGTTGACAATTACCTGTTTTACCTGTGCTCGCCTCTTACTAGGTGCCTGGCAGAGGACAGGTGATCTATTCTATTCAGCAGACCCGGACGCGGTACTGAACTAAACGCGGTAGAGGGCGCTGTTATATGTCATTGAATAACTCATAAATATTTGAGCCGATTTTAATGAACTCTTTCAAGTGCATTAGGTGGTTATCTGGGTGATATAAATTCAACACTGGTTCCGATAGGCGGTGTTGCGGTCAGTATGCCATAAATCTTTCAAAGGGCTGAGACAATTTTAAAACTAATTTGTTTACAGTATTTTGACGATATTCTGTAGTTCAGGTGAGAATTACTCGAATGAATAAAAACAATTCAATTTGATACGTATGTCATTTATATCAGGTATCTACAAGATAATAAAATAAAAAATCTAATTTGGTTTAAAGAAACCAGACGAGAGAATTGGTTTCCGAATTCCAAATAAAGGGGCATAAAATCTCAATATTTTACAGAAGATTGTTTTATCGCCTTTGTGGTCTAGCGGTCCGGGTGTTGGACTTGACTGCATGAGGTCTCGGGTTCGAATCCCGGGTCGGGATTTTTTATTGTTTTATTCTCTTTACGCCACTACTGCTTCATGACAATGCTAAAATAAATACTGCACAACAGACGACTTCTCAATTAGAAGAGTATCAATTGGAATGTAAAAAGCATCCACCTGAACCTAACTCCAACAGATTACCATTTTTTAAAATTTGAATAACGTTTAGCAAAAGAAAAAAATCAATTTCGAGGGGGCAATCCAAACCACGTTCAAAGATTTTATTCCCGTTCGAATGGTTTTTTGGTAGAGGGATCAATGAATTTGCTATGCATATATGCTTTGATTAAATAAATAAATTACATTAAATATATTCGACTTATGTTCCTCCCCTACAAAACGCCAATTTCAGATGTAAGGACCTAATATATTCAAGTACGGATATTACTCAACCGCAAAAATGTGTGACCTTGAAACGTTGAGTTGCATAGCTGCGATGTGACGTGCAATTGCAAAATGCGATATAATCCGTTATAATGTTGGTCCGGGCTCTTGTGTAGAATAGACCATCTGCCTTCCTTGCCAGGCAGCTCGTAAAAGGCGAGCATAGGCTTACCATCACTAACACCGTGACATCGCTTGGTACCACCGCCTTACCTATTCCTGCCGCCATAACGTCATGACGTGTTCCGGTTCGGAGGCTAAGGTAGCCGGTAAACTTACTTTTGCTCGAGGCCTAACATCCCGACCTCAGGTTGGCAACGCACCATTACCACTTTTGGTGTCCCTAGGCGGCGTGAATTTCTTACCAACAGGAAATCCGTCTGGTTGTTTTCCTTCCAATATCATTAAAAAAAACTTTATCTACTTAAAAAACCGCATCGAAATCCGTTTTGTAGTTTTAAAGATTTAAGCATACAAAGATGCATAGGTACAGAGTAAGCGACTTTGTTATATACTATGTATTGATTACTCGAATTGAAAAAGATAGGTCTTGGTTCTGAGGTTGCTCATATTAGTTGTATTATCCAATGAGTGGTTTTTGTGTTATACTTTAATGTACATAAATTACTTATCGCCAATTATGAGGTCGTCAAAATAAGTAAAAAATGTATGCATTATTAAGTGCAGCTCAAAATCTACAAGTAGTATGTGTATGAAGTTTAATTGGGACCGTTTTTTTAAGATAATGGAAGGGATATACATACATGTCTTCACGCCAAGTCCCTTACGGGGTTGGCAGAGAAAATCGAGTGCCAGACCTCACGATCCTGAATGAAATGGAAGACAAGAAGGCAGACAGTATATTTTGCTAAAGAGCCCGGACAATTTAATACGAGCGAATATTTGCTATCTTTTTTTTAAAAAAAATAATCAAATCGCTACGAAGTATCCAATGAAATAGTTTGGAGTCGGTTTTTTGTAGTTTTATTGGGTTACTTATGTACTTGGTAGATAGAAGATTTCACGTCATTTTATTCACGTTATTACGTTGTTATTAGTTCACGTTATTTTATTCGTTTGTCAGGTTGGATCGCCTCTGTGGTGAAGCGATCCGGTGGTGGTCTTGATTTCATGAGGTCCTGGATTTTATTACCCATTTGGACAAATAATTTTTTTAACTTTTCTGATACGGTCAAACTTTCTCGGGATTGGATGTATGTCCGAATAGCGATCTACAGCATACTTCATAAAACTTCTATAGGAAATTGGTTTGAACGAGACATAAATTGCAGTATTTGAAAAAAAAACATTTTTTGCACATTTTCCAAAATCGCAAATCGTAAGTTATTAGATATTATTTAAAACAGCAATTCATTTTATTTTTTGATTATTTATTGCACAAAAACAAATGTTAAAAGGCACACTTTGTAATACTAATAGTTAAAATAAAAATCAAAGTTATGTTATACAGGTGATTTTAGAAAATAGCAATAAATAAAACTTTGATAACTTTGACTAGATGTCTATAAATATCAATACACTTTTGTATAGTGTTAGTAGTATACTAGCTGACCCGGCAGATGTTGTTCTGCTAAAAAAATTGGGGTGAGTCACCCTTATCACTAAGGGGTATATAAAAGATTCATCCTTATTACGTAGGGTTCTAAAAAATGGATGTTGGCCGATTCTCAGACCTACTCAATATGCTCACAAAACTTCATGAGAATCGGTCAAGCCGTTTCGGAGGAGTGCGGGAACGAACACTGTGACACGAGAATTTTATATACAAGATTATTCTTTGCTACATTGGCTTGGTACGAGTACCTATCACAATGTGAGAATGCTAGTGATGGGTGCCCTGGTTGTGCCTCTATCTACCTCTTCTTATACTTTTATTTACTTTTGTCAGGTTTGTCAGTTTATTTAAAATAATTATATGACTTTAGTTGCTTATACAATACAATAATACAATAACTTTTTCCTGTGCGCCAAATACAAAGAAATTATAAAACAAACTATAAGATACAAAAAGGCGGCCTTATCGCCTTATCTCTTTCAGGCAACCCTAAAGTATGGAGCAAGATTTAATGTGATACTGTACAATGGTACAAAAAATAATAATTCATCTAACACTAGTGTGTAATAGTTCGTAACTGTCTTAAGAAAAGTTCAAACGAATACCAATCAAAGTTTTACATACCACTACGGAGATCCTCCGTTGATTCTTTCACGTGAAAAGAGGGGTAGATGAAAGAATGACAAAACTTCTCTATAAGTTTTGTCATTCTTGGACGCGAATGCGAATGAATGTAACCCGGGGAGACCTAATGACATTTCACTCTCAAATCGCCCAGATTTTAGCCGAAGTTGGTGTCAAGAGCCCTCAAAACGTCGCATTTTAATGAAAAGAGTAATGAATATGGAGGTAAGCAGGTCTGCAAGTAGTAACGCGTGGCAATCGATGCTCTCGTTCAACCCTACAAGGGACCTATATATTAGTTTAAATTTCCTGAAATCAAGTAAGATTAATTAATACACTTCTAAAGTTAGAGAGATTTCACAATCACACGGATGCTAGCCCAATACTAGCGTAAATATAAATATATGCAAGTATAAGTATAATAAATATCTCTGGACAAAAATACAATTGAATTTTAGATTAAAGTTAGCAAATTATAAGATTGTATTAAGGCTAGTCAACGAAACTAATACCCAATAATTATATTATTATAATAATTATATAGATAATAAGAATAAATTAGACAAACTCCCTGACCTAGAAATGCAGAGATATAAATATTTATCACGCAAATGTCTACCCCTGTCGGAAAGCGACCCCGAGCCTCGTATTTTATCTGAGGTGTAGGTGTACGCTAACTTTCCAACCAACGATGTGGTCATTTAAACATGGTGTAGGTATAATGTATAGTTTTACAAAATCATTTCAAACGTAGTCTGGCTTACCCCGCCAGGTTATGACATACACATTACACTTTAAGGGCTCCTTCCCTGTGTTGGTCCGGGCTCCTTTGTAGAAAAGACCATCTGCCTTCCTTGCCAGGCAGCTCGTAAAAGGCGAGCAAAGACTCACCGTCACTAACACCGCGAATTCTGACTAGGTGGTAGAGTTTCGCAGCGACTCGCCCGGATTGGTACCACCGCCTTACTTATTCCTGCCGCCATAACGTCATGACGTGTTCCAGTTCGGAAGGTAAGGTAGCCGGTAAACTTTCTTTTGCTCGAGGCCTAACATCCCAGCCCCAGGTTGGCAACGCACTATTACCACCTTTGGTGTCTCTAGGCGACGTGAATTTCTTACGATCAGGAAATCCGTCTGCTTGTTTGCCTTCCAATATCATAAAAAAAATTAAAAAACATTAACGTTCATACAATTTATTTGTCACTATGTTATTTCAAAACGAAAAATGTTAATAGTATAGCTTACAATCCGTCAATAAGTTTTGTTTTTTCTCAGCTATATTGCAATATTCCATCACTATTTATCTTATGTTCAAAGTACTTAGATGGATATTTTGCAGATTATAAACGATGAACTACAACAATCGTGATCATGAAAAAAAAATTGTGTGTGTACGTATGTACACGCGTTAGAAGTTATACTTCTTCGGCGTAACAAGATAAAAATCTTTTTAAAAAAATTA
>NJDD01004017.1:29320-40560 GCA_002245505.1 Calephelis nemesis
AACAATTGTGATCATGAAAAAAAAATTGTGTGTGTACGTATGTACACGCGTTAGAAGTTATACTTCTTCGGCGTAACAAGATAAAAATCTTTTTAAAAAAATTATCTTTTGCCTTATTTTACATTTGTAGACAAAATGACACCATAGTAATTACTTTTACTTTGTGGGTACCTTTTTTTGAAAAACTAAAATGTTATATATAGCTAACTTCATCATGTCGGTTTTTCGTGACGGTGTGCGCGCGCATCGTAAAAATTTACCCTCATCATTTTTTCCTAACGCGCCAAAAGAAGTATAACTTCAATAAAGAATTCTTTTAGTTTGCGACCTCTAAGTATTACGTTTACCTATTTATACTTGTATAATAACATGTCCTGACTGACATTGATTCGTCATCGCTGAGCAAAAACTGTTAAATTTACAGCCATGAAATTTGGTACATAACGCCTTATTATGTACACATCGTTTTATTATGTACTTATACATCTTTTTAATAAGAAGACGCCCACTAATAACGGAATTTTAGAAATTTTACCCCTGAGGGGGTGAAATAGGGAATTAAAGTTTGTATGGCAGACCCTCATTTTTTAAGTAAGATACATGAAACTTTATTTTTGAGCTACTTATTAAAAATGAGTATACGTATTTAAACGTTACTGGAAATTCTATCTCTAAGGGGTTAAAATAGGGGTGAAAGTCCTTATTAATGGACTACTGATTAAAAATATATAAGTACGTAAAAAGAGTTTATACCTAAGCAATAAAAAAAGACATATTATCACGTCCGTATCCCCGAATAGCTAGCCGAAAGTACAACCAGAACAACCTCAATTATCCAATCTCGAGAAATATGTTTTTAGAAAATTTAATATGTTACTTGTTAATTCTTTATAAAGAAGTTTGTATGTCAGACCCCGATGTCGTCGGTATATATTAAAAAAAATAGAAAAAGTAACGTTACTTTTTGTTACACCAGCAAAGTTCTCGTCAACATCGGTTCAGCCGCTTCATAGATAATCCGAAATAATTTGAAAAACAGACAAAAACAATTTAGTATGTTTACCGTATATACATTCATATGAATGTAGTAAAAAGCGATTATTTTAATATTACAAACACACTTCTGTTTTGTTTATTTGTATAGATTAGACGGTGTGAATTTTTACCATCAGGAAATCCGTCTGCTTGTTTTCTTTTCAACATCATAAAAAAAGATTTTTTAGCACCCTGACTCAAAACCTCGCTTTCAACTTGCTTATAATATTTACTATTACTATTTAACTACTTATATTATTTATACTATTTAATAACTTATAATATTTAATAATTAATCTAATGTAATTATTAATCATACCTGTCGTTTATATCCTTTTTATCACTACTGTTTTTTTTATGTTATAGAAGGCAAACAAGCAGACAGATTTCGTGATGGTAAGAAATTCACGCCGCCTAGAGACACCAAAGATGGTAATAGTGCGTTGCCAACCTGAGGCCAGGATGTTAGGCCTCGAGCAAAAGTAAGTTTACCGGCTACCTTACCCTCCGAACCGGAACACGTCATGTTATATCAATTAATAAAATAAATGAAAAAAGGCTTTGGCATTTAATAGCTTTGATATCTCGATATAAATACTAGTAATTTAGATTCGCCTTTAAAAGTGTTAAATCAGAGTTTTATATAACACAAAAATCTATCACTGAATTCTCTTGAGCATTTTATAAAACTTCGCAGTTATTTGGATGGGCCATTTTATTTTTCACTGCCAGGATATCCCGCAGTTTACTACATTTATCACTATTGTATGTGTTTGTCGCGTCTTTTGTGTAGCGGTTTGGTATTGGACTTGATTATCTCGAGGTATCGGTTTCAAGCCCCGGTTTGGGCAGCAAATAGAAAATATTAATAAATATTAATAATAATAAAAAACACTTTTATAAAAAACAACTCTGCCTAGGATTGAATTTGTGCCCAGGTCGCGACAGGCTTTTACCACATACCATATTGTTGGACTTAGTGTCTTCGTCATAAGTTGTGCTCTGACTACCTCTTCGGGGATATTAATGTGAAAATACTTTTTTCATCTAAGGTAATGTTACCATTAAGCAAAAAGACAATCTAACAGTCTTGCAAATTATATCAAAACTTAAGACTATTAAATCCTTAGCATTTTTAAAGAAAGAGAGAATAGGCTCTTCTAATTTAGTTTGCTTCGGTGTGTCTGTTCTTACTAACCTACGAAATGTCTTAACAGATTTGTAAGTTAAGGAAATTACTATAACGCTACATTTAGACCTGTTAAGGGATTCTCTCTCTGTCTGCCTATTCGTCGCTGTGGTCAAGTGGCTCGGTGTTGGACTTGAGTACATCAGGTCTGGGGTTTGATTATCACGTCCTGAAACAAAAAACAAACTTGTTTGTTGAATCATTTCTTTTCCTGATATTGGGTAAGTGTAAAGTGTCCCGTTAACTGTAGGATTAGCACATACTACATTGTGTGACATCTTTGGCTGTTCGTAGGTAACCTGGTCGCACCTCTGCCTAATTCCTAGGTGAAGATAATTTAAGTGATTCACGTGGCAAAGCTAAGTATTTCGAAGTGCAAAAGAAATAGATTATATCCAATTTTATATTAATTGGAAAATGGTAACAAAGTTTACTCCAAAGTTTCCATAGTTGTACAGCGTGTTTATAAACATCTGGAATATATTTAACACAAATAAAATATACACCTTCAGAAATTACGATCTAATAAGTCTGTAAGTAAAAAACATTATTATATAGTTGTATTTTTATTACTGTCAAAGGGTACTGAAATATCATGTAGATTACTCCAATTAGGGTAGAATTGTTTTTCGAAGTAATTACCCCAAAACAACAACAATTTCATGTTTCATTCCATTAGCCAAGGCATGTCAATATTCCCCTTCAATATGATTGGATAATAAACTTATCTATCTAGTTCAAAATAGTACTCAATAGGCTATATTCTGATATAATCACTTTACAAAGATTAATATTTATTATTTAAAATACGCGCATTAAGCTTAAGAACTCATGGTGCGGTTTATACCCGCGCCCGCAGCGGTTGCGGGCCCGCAGGTTTTGTAGAATGTAGGTTTATAAGCAAAGAGTAAGCTCACATTTTACAACGCGTTTCAAGCGTCCGCGGTTGTTTGCGGTTCCTGCGGCAGCTGTCACCTGCTCGTAGAATCGTACATATTTGCAGGCGATGACTTCAACCGCGACAGCTATGTGACCTCGCAAATTACCGGTCTAGAGAGTTTTGAATTAAAACCGCAGATCCGCGACCGCCGCGGGCGTGCGTAAAAACCGCTCTGTGAGTTCTGAGACTAAAATTTCAACTGTTCTATAATGTTATATGTAATAGTTCTATAAAATACGTATTTAAAATACGTTGCGAGAAACGAAAGTTATGGCAATTCTAAAATGTGAATTTCATCTGTAATGATGAACTCATTTGGTGGGTACTCAGAATTGTGTATCTATAGGACATAACTACCCGCGTTAACGGGTTAGAAAGGAATTAAAAATTTCGCCACGGGACTTGAATCCTCAGTAGCTCAATTGGTTAGAGCATTCGTCGGCTTGAGACGAAAGGTTACGGGTTCAAATCCTGTCTGGGGCGAAATTTTTTCTTTCTTTAAAATTTATAGAATATTACCCTAAGCACAGGTCAAGTACTAAAATAAAAATATGTTCTATAATGTATTATGTCGCGATTGTATCATTTTTATTATGAAAAATAGTAAATGATCCCGAAATAGATCCACATACATTTTATCAACTTCTCGTTAGCAGTTTAACTAATAGTCGAATCATGATAGAAATAAAATTGGATCACCTCGGAATCATGACTTATATTTCTAAAAAAGAACCATCAAAATCTGTTGACTAGTAGCCGAGTAATTGATTAGCAAACATACAAAAAATTTAAAAAAATACTGAATTGAGAACATCTTCCATTTTTCATCATAAGAAAAATATTATGTTTATACAAGGAATGCATACATGCTTGGTTGTATGCTGGTGTGGGTGTCTGAATAATTGCATGGTAGTATTAAATCTGTATTCACCATTTATTGATTTTGCCATAATATACTTCAATATTTTTCTTCCAAGTTCCCCGAATTATCAATCAAGAATATGTCAAACTTCGGCGTTGTTTATCAGTCATCAATAATGTGCCAGTCATCGCTGAGATATTTCTTGTCTTGTGGAAGTATGTCACTGGATTTTTAAAGGTAAAAAGGCGATATGTCTTATTTAGGTAAAGGGCTTTTGATACATTTCGTACTTATATAATATATAGCCGATACAGCGAACTGCCTTTACTAGGTACTTGATGCTCTTTATCTACATTGCAAAGGTACTTGGCCTACAATATTTCTATATTAAAAAACCTGTACGTTCAAATGTTTTTCTACATTCCACATAATCCCAACGATATTGTATAGAAGCGAGAGTTGGGTATGTGAGAAAATATTAATGTAGAAACATATACATTGATTAAGTTCTTAGTTACCACTAAACGGATTCCAAAAAACGACATAAATAAACCGCGAGCAAAACCGCAAGCAAAAGCTAGAGTTATTTTTTTAGATGACGTGCGAGTTCCACACAAGGACTAACAGAATCTCAACAACTGGTTTAGATTTCGTTCCATTAAAATATTGTATTACTTTTGTACATCGAGGAAGGAACTCCTTCCCTTAAGTAAGATTTTCACTTTATAATGAAATTCATTGAAAATATTATTTCATCTACTTATATTAATATGTGAAGCGAAAACCCTTTTAAAGGAAATTGGGAGGATGTAAAATGAAATTTAATGTTAAGTTTTACATATAGATGAAATTCATGAAGCTTATACTCCTCTGTAGACATGCTTTATGAGTAATATTAATGTGTAATATTAATACTAATTTACATTAATATGCCGTACATAGGAACAAATAACGTATTACTGTAAATATCTTGACATCTTATTACGAATCGTTAAATAAACTCAGAACATGAAGCGTTTTTCTTTTAATTGAATAAAACTTTTTCTGAACGACGATAACAGTAACAGTTGGTCGCTTAATGAAGGAAGCTTTTACGACTAAAATAAAAGCATATTAACTGAAGTTTGATTAGTCAAAACTTTAAGGCATTAGTCATAAAACACTTATTTCCTGGTTCGAATTCTGGGTCGGGCAACAAAAAAGAAAATGTGTTGTCCAATTTTCTAAAAAAAATTGATTGAATGTGTGCTCGGTTGGCGATAGGTTTGCCACCTATCACATTGTGGGAATCGTGGGTGCCCGTTGTGCCTCTGCCTCCCTCTTCGGGGATATAAGCGTAAAGATAATTTAACACTTACAAGTGTTTTTTTTTATTTATTTCGATATCCAAATTTATTTTATTTAATGTATTTTGTGAAAGTTATTTCGAAGTCGAATCCTATAAAAGGTTTGAAGGTATTTAGGAAAGATGGGGATTTATCTCCACCTTTAACCTTTTTACTTAGAAACGTAATTGAAAACCCATTACCCCTATGTCCATATAATATTAAATTTCGTAAAGATGCTTGAAAGTTCGTCTTCATGGTTGGATGACTTCGCAGGAAATTTGGGACATAGTGTTTTTGAAACTAATAATCCATTCATTTCTGTGCTCCACGCTCGTTGAGAAAGTTTTAGTTAAATTCTGGACTACTATACGAGTTCAAACTGGAGTTTCAGAATTCAACGGGGAAGATCAACAGAATTTATTCGAAGTAAAATTGGTAAAAATCGACTTCAATTTAAATATTATCTTGTCTTTAATATTATGCGTATTATTAAGTACAACTCATACCAGATGCGAATGTAGCCTTAAACAAAAGGTTGTAGTCACTTCGGAAAATCGGCTAAGTGCGAGTCAAATGTGAAGAAGCCTTTATTTTTAAAACACAGCATACGCAAGGTGACATACAAAAACATTTCAGAAAAATTCTTATGAAAAAAAATTTGCAAGTGTTGTGCATACTAAAATTTACATTACCTTTAATTTACCGTGACAGTTTACGAGGTGGTAGAGTTTCGCAACGATTCGCCCGGATTGGTAGGTATCAACGCCTTACCTATTCCTGTCACCATAACGTTCAATGCTTCCCGTTGACGTGTCAAGTTTTAAGGGTAAGGTAGCCGGTAAACTCACTTTTGCTCGAGGCCTATTATCCCGGTCTCAGGTTGGCAACGCAGCATTACCACCGTTGGTGTCTCTAGGCGGCGTGAATTTCTGACCACCGGGAAATTCGTCTGCTTGTTTGCTTTCCATTTATCTAGACTTATTATCATAAAAATAAAATGGAAAATGAAAAAAGGATGTTAGGCCTCGAGCAAAAGTAAGTTTACCGGCTACCTTACCCTCCGAACCGGAACACGTCATGACGTTATGGTGGCAGGAATAGGTAAGGCGGTGGTACCGATCCGGGCGAGTCGCTGCTAAACTCTACCACCTAGTCAGAATTCACGGTGTTAGTGAAGGTGAGCCTTTGCTCGCCTTTTACGAGCTGCTTGGCAAGGAAGGCAGATGGTCTATTCTACAAAGGAGCCCGGACCAACACGGGGAAAACATATACAATCCTATAGATACAATTTATAAAAAATGTAACTTGGTACGCGGGTACAGGCGCAAGTGGAAGTTAGTTTGCAATATTAGGCCCTGACTAAGATTGGTACAATAGCATAATATCTCCCACATGGGCAAAGCTGAGTAAATCCTAATCCTGAATATGTCTTTGTCTGACCTCAATATACCATTGAAGTGCGACATTGCAACTATATTGCTGTAGGCTTATCCAAGAGACCCACGTCTATGGACTATGAACAACTACGTAATGGATCTTGGTTAACATAATTTGGGACCAATCTAGAAACCCCATGTTTAGTTTAAAGAGCTGGTTCAGGGAGTAAAAATTAACATTTCCTAAACAGTTCTGTAAGGAAAAAAATCTTAAACCCTGTGTACACTTATCTGTTTATTTATTTTTGCAATTTGTAAAATCCTCTGTGAAGTTTTGCACAGTGGCCATTTTCCTCGCATATGTTTGAGGCTGTTCTCTTTAAATTACCCCGATATAAACTGGAAGAAGTTTCATGGCTGCCCATTTTCTGTATAATAGAACCTACTTTTGTGCCTAAATTTATTGTTACGATGAATAGCTTAGTATGAATGCAATATTATAATCAGCTTTATCTTATTGACTTTATAAATACTAAGCTGTATATGACACATCATGTACAACTCGTATTTAATTTCTTATCGGTTGGTGCAAATTTAATGAAAATAACTACGTTAAAATACCGGCTTCAAAACTAAAAAGCAATATTAATAATTATTTAATGTTATTTATATTATATACCATTCANNNNACTAATAGGTTTGAAGTCGGTGCCAAGCCGTAACCTAATAATAATTATATTATAACTATATAAGTATTAAATTGGATTGGCACCGACTTTAAATCTAGCTAGATAAAAATTTTTCTTAAAATAAAAATTAATGGGCCTATTTGAATAAATTTTTTATGGGAATAATTCGAAATTGTTTCGCATCAAACAAAAATAAGAATTCGTAAATCTGTTCAAAAACTTTAAAGAAATCGGTGTACAAAAAAAATATACCGACCGAATTGAGAACATCCTAGTTTTTTTGAATCATCATCTTTCACTGATAATGGCAGGAATATTCTATTATAAAAGTAGCTTCACGCCCATATCCCCGAAAAGGTAGGCAGAGGCATAACGAGGGCACCCACGACTAACCGAAGACACTAAGTCCCGCAATGTGATAGGTGGCAAGCCTATCGCCAACCGGGCACATTTCCAATCCCGACCAACATTTTTTTATTAGAAAATTGGAAAAATCCAATTTTCTTTTTGTTGGCCGACCCGGGATTCGAACCCGGGATCTCATGCAATCAAATCCAACACCCGGACCGCTAGACCACAGAGGCGATTGATGCTATTATATTTTTTTAAAACTTACGTATGAATAGAAATGGTGTAATATTGATTAAAATAAATATTTAATTTGTTCACTAAATTTATTACAAGACATTTTTTTCGTATTTTAAGCTCGGTAGGTCGATAAAACTTCGGATCTTCAACTAATAATATGAGGCTTGTAAAGTGGAAGCTTACCGGCACGTGCAATAGGTATTCATATTGTGGCCGCTTGATACGAGTAAGTATTGGCCGCTCTAAGCACAGCAATCTACCATGTAAATGCCTTTCGTAACATGGATTATTAATTTTATTAGAATCAGAATCAGAATCAGAATATTCTTTATTCACATGAACCATACAAGTGGTATTTGTGCGCGTCGACATTTTTTTAAACTACCACCGGATCGGAATCGCGGCCTCACACTGAGTCTATCTAGGTGGCAGTGCAAGTAGTGTACCTTCAGACAGATGTAATCTACGGGAGCAATTTTGTTCTAGTGATCATATTCACTAATACCTAAATTCATTTTGATAAAATCAGTGCTGCTGCTCGATACGAACGCGATCCTTTTAAAACTTTACTGTTATCGACCCCCTCGTTTGGTCGAGTAGCTAGCGTACACGCCTAACGACATCGACGGTTCTATTCCCGACGGGGCAGGCGTTTGTGTAATGAATATTTAGATGTCTGCATTTCCTATTTCTAGGTGCTTATTAAATTTATTCTGGTATGTATTTAAGTATTTCTATGTATTAGTATCGTTGACTAACACTCATAATCCTATTAATATTATAAATGCGAAAGTTTGTATGTATGGATGTATGGATGTTTGTTACTCTTTCACGCAAAAACTACGAAGCCGATTACTTTGAAATTTGGTAAGTAGGTAGCTGAAGACCCAGAATAACATAAAAGCTACTTTTTATCCCGGAGTTCCCGCGTTATTGGGACTTACGCGGGTGAAACCGCGGGGCGCAGCTAGTACAAGCATATAATTGCTTGCTTTGGGGTTAGGTTCAATTTGTGTGACTTGTCCAGGGATATTTATTTATTTATTTAATTATTTTTACCCACGAAAGACCGGAGAGAGTATATACGTTGGGGGTGGGAGGATGTTTGTGCAAACCAATGCTACCATGGAGATAAATATTGCCTGTCATCAATAGTTTAAATTTAAAATATAAATAAGCTTAACAACAAAATTTCTGCACATTATTCACGTTACTTCCGAACTATCGCCTCTGTGGTCTAGTGGTCCGGCGTCGGACTTGTCTTCTCGAGGTCCTGGGTTCGATTCCCGAGTCGGGAAAAACAAAGAACAGGTATATTTCCAATTTTCTATAAAAAAATTAACGTTGCCCGGGACTGGATATGCGCATGGTTAATGTTAGGATTGCCACTTCTCACATTGTGGGACTTAGTGTCTTCGGCTAGTCGTGGGTGCTTTGTTTGTGCCTCTGCCTACCTCTTCAGTGATATGGACTTGAAGATACTTACTACTGAACTACAGAACTAGTTTATTTAATGGCCACGCACGACGGATTTTCTTGTGTTTCTTGTTAACTTCATAGGGGCTTTGATACCTATGTTATTGCCACATCTAATCTTCACTGCAAAGTGCTGTAAGAAGTTATTTAGTATCTACCAAATTTTAAGTTTCAAGATGAGTACACGGGTGTATGTTTTAATTCCCTTGATTGTTTAGGAAATTGCAGCGTGAGCTGTATTGCGTTGACTTAGAAATTTCGGCGTTGTGCACTTTTTTTAGAATGGGTAAAAACTTCTAAATTCCCGTCAGATTGTTCGATCGAAAATCCGTAAGACGGCGCAGGGGGCTGGCGCGAATGTTCGTTTTGTCATGCTTGTGTTCGATAGCGCAATAAATGAATATTGTATTCTAATATTGTATACTAAATGATAAGACTTTCATACTGATAAATAAAGTAATTCGTGCAAAATTATTCCTTAATCGTTCCAAAATAACAAAAACGCACAACGTTCATATTCGTGTTTTCACTTCTGCTGGCACTCCCGGATTTTTTATTTTTTCATAACTCTAAGCGACAGTACACCTAAGTATTTGAGATACGTTTGTATCTCAACGCGTTCCTGAGAAAAAGGGTCTTGACAAACAGGCTCACGGATAAAAAATGAGGGTTCCATTTTGTCCTTTCGGATAGGTTGGGAGCCCTAAAAATATTAAGTAAATCAATAATACATTTTGTACAGACCTTTGCAATGAGTAAATAAAACAGAAGCTCGAAAATAATCGGTGCTGTTAAAAATTAATGAAGGAAGGAAATACCACATTAATGACAAAGTTACGTAACACCTTTAACACTATTTACTGAAACTCTCATTAATTAGTATCGTAAAAAGCAGATTAATGTCTCTCAAAATCATTAAAATTGAAGCACTGAAGGAAACTATAAAATCAGAAAATAGATGGATGATCTGCATTAGAACAAGTAATTCTTTAGGCGAATTTATGGATGTTTAATTTATTTATTTCAGTTTTGATTTAAAAACATGTCTGTATTGATACAGTTGACTCTTTCAGTCATTTTTATAATTTGTCTAAATATTACATCTATTTATATATCTATGTCTCCAAATATGTCTCTTTCTATGTCTATGTGTCTGTGTAATAATTTTTTTTGCTGTCGTAGTTTTCTCCAGGAGAAAGTTCTTATTTTAAAAATAAAACTCAAGTTAGTATAGCAGAATATTCAAAGATTTTATACAGAAATGTCACTTAAGTGACTCAATTGTTTGTTGTTTAATGTATATTGTAGAGCAATGTTTGCCGGTGGGCAAGTATTACATAAAATATTCCTAATCAAACTGGGATTATAAAAATTGTTCGATATCCGGAAAAAACTATATACTAGAAAATACACATATGTCTTTACTCTTTTTTGGAGGTAAGCCAGAGTGCCGAGTGCCGTCACGAAAAACCGACATGATGAAGTTAGCTATAGATAATATTTTAGTTTTTCAAAAAAAGGTACCAACAAAGTAAAAGTAAGGACCTCTACGTATGTTTGCGTGAGAACTGACAACTGTATTCACAATATTTCTTTATTTCTATGGTTAGTGTCACTTTGTCTACAAATGTAAAATAAGGCAAAAGATAAAACTTTTAAAAAGATTTTTATCTTATTGCGCCGAAGAAGTACAACTTCTAACGCGTGTACATAAGTACACACACAGTTTTTCTTTTTATTTTCTATCATGCGTAATG
>NJDD01004019.1:5528-29132 GCA_002245505.1 Calephelis nemesis
TTATATGTATAAATAATTTACTCATTTTTTTTACTATACGATCCGGCGAACTTCATATCGCTTGACATTAACGGATAAAAGTTTTTATGGACAAAATCGAGGTATAGTTTTTCCTGTAATTTTACCAGCTTTTCTCTTTATATGAACCTTCTCCTGACTATAACCTATACAACAACAAAAGAATTAGCAAACTTGATCCATCCGTTATGGTGAGATGCGATTTCCGATGACCACGCAACACAGGGATCAATTTTTATATATTATACACGTTTATAGATACAGGGTTAATTCTAAAGCACCACCCAAGTTTTGAAAAACAATGGAATCGATGACATTTACTATGTATAAAAAAACTAAAATTTAAAAAATATTGTAAAATTTTTATCCGACTCAAAATGCAAAATGCATGGTTATAACGTAAACAAAGCATTTAACTGGTTCCCACTAACCCCACTTGCATTCGCAGGCTGGTGACGTCATGACTCGTACTTATAGGTACGACATAGCGTGACAACAAATGAAGCATTTTTGCAGACTATTTTAAATGAATGTTTAAAAAAGTAAATATTACATTTTGTCCATAATATTTCAAAAAGCATTATAATTTAAACCTAGTTTCTATACTTCTTATAGTCGGTGCTTGGTGGAATTTCATTCTTGATATAATTTATTTACAAACACTTGTACTTTTCACAATTTATTTTTATTTTTTATTTTTATAGTTTAGCCAACCGGTTTCGCTATACAAGCATCAACAGGGCTTTATAACAACCCTGATATATATTGTGGAAAGTACAAATGTTTGTAAATAAATTGTATCATTTAAACCTATTCTCCCTTCATACAAAGTTTTGTCGGTGCTTTTAAAGTTACCCTGTATATTAGTTGTATGTATATGTGTATGCGTTTATGTGTATGCCTGTGTGTATGTAGGTACTCTATTTAGTACCCATGCCTAGTAATATTTCATTAAAAATATTCCCCTTAGAACTTTTTACAACCAGCATATAAAAATTACATTCTGAAAAGTTTAACATGGCAATTTTCAGTTCAGTTAATTTTTACGACTAGCAGCTGTGTTAATTGCTGAAGCTAACTTTAAAATAATTGGCTTTTAGGATATACGAAAACGGTTCGACCCAATTATTTAGGTCTGTCAATAACTGTCAAAAAGTTATTGCAAACGCTGAATCACACTTTCGAAGTTATGGTTCTTTTATTTTACACTTTCAGAGCTGTAATTTAGATGAAATAATGTTATATTTTAAAGATAAGCTGCTGAACTGAATCCTGTACGATTTATTTGTTTAGGTGGCCTACATTTTTTTAAAATAAAAAATATGGTGCAGTAATTTAAAATTGTCACTTTTACATTTTTGACAACAACTTCTATATTCAATAATTTATGCTATTTAACCAAAGTATGCCAATAACTTAGCTCTTCTTTCTTAGCAGAGTAAAAGCTTTATGAACAAAACAAGGTTCTATCCCGGTCCGGAGGGTACTCCAAAGATAACGAATCATAATACCATAACTTTTCAAGTATAATCCATAGCTCCTATGTCTGTAGCAGTTCATTCATCGGGTCCTTGTCATTAAGTCCTCGTCATCAGAAAATATAAACAGATCTAATTAAGGCAAATCGAACGAGTACAAACTCGATGTGTTTGTCAGCACGTATTCCAGGGTTAAATCTCCTATCTTTGAGCTTCATCATCAGACCAGCTCAGTTGTACCAGCATTCGTTATTGTTTTAATGCGTCTTGTATCCACTTCGATGCTTACGAATGAGCTGTAAATTAGCTGATGACCTCGAACGCCTGGACTCCATAAACTGTATCTAAGAACCATCTCAAACAGGTCAGCTTCAAATAAAATACCGTATCAAAATCGGTTCATCTGTTGAAAAATAACAATGCAACAAACAGACATACATGTACACACACATACACGTCAAACTTTATAACACCCCTCTTTTGGGTCGTTAAACATACGAAATAATATTTTTAAGGAATATTAAAAAAAATAACAACGTCGCCTGTGTGGGCTAGCGGTCCGGTGTTGGACTTGAGTTCTTGAGGTCCCCGGTTCGATCCTCGGGTCGGACAAAAAAAACAGAAAATGTTTATTTTCAATTTTCTTATAAAAATAACGTTGCCTGGGATTGGATAACTTGCCAGCTATCAAATTGTGGGACTTAGTGGCTTCAGTTTTGCGTTGGTGTTCGTTGTGCCTCTGCCTACCCTTCCAGGGATGTCGAAGTGAAAATATTTTAACGAAGAATAACAATTAAATAAGTAAGTATAAATCCACGTTGCTTTGTGTATAAAAAATGTCACAAATGTGATTTTAAAGGCAATATCAAAACGTTTTTCATGCTACCTTTTCTGGGAACAAAGGTTTTCCACAATCTCATTAGCCATTGTAAGAACTGACGCAAAATTAAGGGTTCATTAAATGTAGCCGAACACAAGCTTATTATTGCATTTTATTTAAAAAGCTTACGTCATTTTTATCAGTAACATTTTAATAAATTTGGAAGTTAATTATTTTTTGTAGTCTATAACAATATATTACAGAAAAAATGTAAGTTGATTTTAGGCATGCTTTTGATAAAGAAGATAATTTTGAAATTCTTATTTCAAAATCACTCAACAGAATTCTTTTTTAGCAAAAATTTAAGAAGAGATGACAAAAACATACCACGATACTCTCAGCTACCTCGTAAGAGATTTGGCGTGAAGATACGTATATACACCCTGACTTTTTAATCACCATCCAATTTTAAAATGTTGATCTTAAGTGAAAATAATTAAATACGTGTTTTTTCTTTTAGTATCCCTCAATACTAAAATATTAAGATATGACATCGCAAAGTCGTCTACAAAGTACCGCACCTACGCGCTGAGTGCTCTGACATGCTAGATAGCTACCTGCTAGATACCTATTTTTTTTTTCATAAATGGACTTATTTATAGATACTTTATGCCTAGAAAAAATTTGGATGGTGATAAAAAAATCTTGCTGTATATGTAACAACGTAAATACGACCTAAAAGAAATAGAAGAAGAAAAGAAAGAGAACAAAAAACCTTAAACTTTACTTTAAACCATCAGGTTGGATTCAATTTATTAGCATATTAAACGCGATCAACTATTTACGAAATTCAAGGATTCGGATAGTCTTGTGATGATGGAAACCACGTTATGCAATTTTGTTATTCGATAAGACAACGAACAACCTACTATCTCAACGGTGAGAGACACCGTGGTCCATAGACACCATAGATGTTACTGATGTGTCGATGTCCTTTTTTTAACGAGTGGAAATCCTCATAGATACCCGCCACTTTCGGGGGTAGTGGCGGGTTATGCCAGACTCCTACCGGCTAAAACCACTCGGTGACCGTCTTCTGTGCGTATCGGGTGACTGCGGGATCTCCGAAGAACGCACCGCTGTCACCCTTACACCTGCGCGAAGGTTTATCTGCTCAGAAGCCTCTGACACCCCGATCAGTTGACTCACAGCCGCAACCCCCTTTTAGTCACCTCTTACGACAGACAAAATTAAGGTTGTAGCATCAATCTGGACAGCAAATCAATATGTGCAAAGCCTCAGGCAAATGATTCATATTAACAAAACTAGCCTACCATCCAAAAACCATCTCTGGTCTTCCTGTTTGCTTCAGCATGTCCAACAAGGCTTGAAATACTGGATCGACAGCTTCCACAGAGACCCCAGATCCAGTTTGGGGCATTGCAAACACATCGATGACACGTACTGTATAATCATCAACAAATTCACCTGTAAAACAATTAAAAAATTTAAAATATATTTTGTATACTTCCCATTTACTATTTTTTTTAATCACAGATTTTTTCAAACAAGCAGATTTTCTGATTGTAAACTATTATATTGCCCTATTTGCAAAGAAATAAATTTAAATCATTTTTAAATTATGTCTCTGTCATAACTATTCCTGCTCTTATATTAACAATGTCACATTTAGGCACAGAGGATAGTGTAGCTTGTAGACTTGCACATTAAGTCTACAGTGTCGGCCAATGAGGTTTTAACGAGGTGCTTTAGTTTGAAAAAAAGAGTGAAGTAAAAGTATCTTTGCGCTAAAATTCCCGAAGTGGTAGGTAGAGGCACAGCCAGGGCACCCACGACTAGCCGAAGACACTAAGTCCCACCATGTGATAGGTGGCAAGCCTATCGCCAACCGGGCACATATAAGATAACGAAATTTTTTTGAGAAAATTGAAAATGTACATTTTCTATCTTTTTTGTTGTCCAACCCGAGGATCGAACCCGGGACCTCAAAGAAGTCAAGTCCGACACCGGATCGCTAGACCACGTAGGCGATAAAAAAGTTCTAATTTTAAAATTAAGATTTTAAAATTAGAAAAGACGTCACTAGATTTTGTAATCTAACAGTGATAACATTCTGAATGTTAATTACTCTATTAAGTAATACCTTATTGACTAATAAAATTTAAATCATGCTGCTTTATATATTTCATTGATTTATTGAATACCATTCAATTGCTAACTCTATTAGCTTTTATCAATTAAGGTATTAAAAGCTAAAGTAAATTTTCAGTCATGTTAAAATCCATTATGTTCAGAAAACGATTAAACTTTTCACCATCTTCAAACAATCTTTTGTATATACATCAAAAACTAAAACTTAATTTCATACCAGTATCTTTACTTAGGCGCTTCCCCAATATTAATCTATGTTATAAGTTGTTTTCATTTAATCTTTAATAAAAATTGTAAAAGACTATTATTACTTATTGAAGCATAATAGAAAAAATATTTTGCAATAGATCGTAAACGCTACTGAAACCATTACAATTGTATTTTCAATTGAATATTTCAATCAAAGAAGTTATAAGTCTGTTCCTATTCAAATGGAGTTTTTGTATCTTGTCATATATTACTACAATGATATAAAATATAGAAAGAAAAAAGTATCTTCAGGTCCGTAGCCGCAAATACTTAGAGGCACAACCCATGACAAGCCGAATGCGATAAGTACTACAGTGTGATCCCGCGCAACGTTATTTTTCTTAAGAAAAAACACGGTCTCTTTTTGTTGCCCTTTTCGGACATGAAGTCAGTCTTTCAAAGGACCGTTGTTTGCTCAGTCAGTCAGTCAGGTCAGTTAGACCACAGAGGCGAATAGAAAGAAATAACAACTCTTATAAAATACTCAGTTACCCATGATTGTAATGTGATTCTTTCTTTGGTTTTAGGTATGTTTTTTTTATTACTATTAGTATTAGTAGTTAGTACTAGAAATTTTCTATTTGAATAATCATCTTATATCTTACTCGTATTTCATTAAAAAAGTGAATAAGGGAAGAAGATACAAAAGCTAGGTTTCGGTAATTATTAAAAGCTTCTAAACTACGTTTATTTATGTTAAGTATACTCGAGGTAGGCGCAAGTGTTACCAGTTACGCAACGAAAGACGTTAGTCTAACATTGTGATAAGTTCAAATTTGGGCTTTATCCAATCTCGGGTATTAACGTTGTTTTTTTTAACGATAAAATACATAATGAGTTACCTCACCCGGTAATCGAACCCTGGACCGCATATAGTCAAGTCAGACTGCTTGTACTGTGCTTGGTCTACCACAGAGCGACAAATAACATCTTCAAATAAAATAAATAAAATAAAATATAAAATAAAATAATTTTAAGTTTTTTTTAATTTAATTTGTTTGTTTCTTTGTAGTACCTACCAAGGTTCTTCATATTATATTTAATTCCTTGTTTCGCATTTTACAAAGGTATAAAACTGATTCATTACGATATAGTTAAATTACTAAATGATTATAATATCGCTCAAAGCAAAAGGTTGAAAGGTAAACACTGTCAGTAATAGTTAATTTAATTTATTTCAAATTGGTTTTGCTAATCTAACTGGAATGACCGTATGGTTTTCACTTAATTAAACGTTCTGTAAATTTCGAACTAGTCTATTTATGGAACAAGGCAATATTGACTCAGCAGGTTTTTGGGTGCGTCCTTATGAGGGTGGCTTCTAGTCATTATCTAACAAAAGTCATAAGTGCTTATGAGTCTAGAATGTATATAGATAACTCTTAGAAATAACCAGCCATGAATAAGCGCTAACTGTCATGTAAATTATAACCTTGTATTAACGGTTATGACTATAAATAATATTAATACATTTATTTATTATTAATACCATCCACTTACTAAATTAAATTATATCTTAATATATATAAATCTACTACTACTACTACTACGAATACTAAACCGCTTAACCGATTATAATAAAATTCGCACACCATGTGCAGTTCGATCCAACTTGAGAGGTAGGATAGCTTATATCTCAATTTATGTTAAAAAAATTACCATCCGAGCGAAGCCGGAACGGGCAGGTAGTTGTTTTATAAATTATTGTAGCCGTTAAACAGTTTTTGCGTGAAAGAGTAACAAACATCTATTCATCCTTACAAGTTTTCAATATTAATAATATTAGAAGGATAACTAATGTAGTATTTAAAAAAAAATGGGGACCAGCTAATTTTATTTGCAAGTTTACTGGGTAACCTACTCATGAAACTAGAATGGATTCAGACTTGTCATTATTTCGCCACCTAAAATAAAGCGAAGATAGTTTCTAACTTATTTATTATTTAATGGAAAATCAGCAGTTGGCAAATACTTTGAAACATTAACAACCAACGCAAGGAGACGCAATATCGAGGGCTGGAACCAATATTCCTTAAATCAAACCATTGAAGTTCTTTTAGTAAACTAAACCAGGTGATGGTGAAGTGCTCTGCAGCATCTTTCCAGGGTATGTATCTAACGCATTTCTTCCTGTCGCCAATGTCACTTTCCAGTCCAGAGGGTAGGGTAGCATGTAGACTTACATTATAGGTCTAACACCCCGGCGCTAGGGCAGTGAAGCACCTTTGACGTGGTATCTATAAGCCATGGCTATCTTTTGCCATTAGGAGAGCCATTAGCTTGTTCGTTGACAAATGGTATGCCAAATACGTGTCCGTAGCGTATTGACGACTCTGAAGCGGACTCGTAGCATATTACTACCGCCGCTGTGGCGCGCGTAGCATATTGCGGCCGTAGTACAAGCCCTATTGTCAATGGTGTAGCGGACCCGAAGCATATTGCTGATACCATAATATGCAATAACATATTAATGATATTATTATTACTCTATGGCTGCCACCGCAATGCCAGCACAATTTGATGTGTCTGGCCTGTAGTATAATGTCGCTGTTAAACCATGACATATTTTTGGTGCCATTGATATTCCGTAGCAAATAACTGTTGCTTCAAGCTATCTACAGGTATAGACACAGTGTGGCTGTAGTTTTGGTTATTGATAGTTAAATATTTTTAGTTACATAACTTAAAAAAAGTCATCATTATTAAAATAGACGACTAGTTTTATTAATAAAACTGTCAAAACTAGTCAGTTGGACAGATAAATAGTTAAATACTAATTATACCTATAACATAAATCCTTTTTATATGTTATCATTAAAGGTTTTTCATAGTATTATCTTTTTAACTAATGTATTACATTGATAATAAACAACCAGAGTAACGGCATTGATAAAAAAAAACAAAATGTTAAATTTGAGTGGATTTAAAGAATCTATCTCTAATATAAGGGGCCGTAAAAAAATAAGCCGGTGGACGTAAAATGCAAACAGTAAATCACTAAGAGCCACTAGCACATTGCCGGGTTACATTTAACATTGAGTTAAACTGTCAAATATAAATTGATTTAACCCTAGTTAGACGCTAACTCAGTGTTAAATGCTTAACCCAGGAACTTGCAAGTGGCCCTAAGAGCACTTATTCTAAAAAGTTTCACTTAAAAGTGTATAAAGTGGAAATCTAACGAGTTCCAGTGATGGAAAGTGTAAAGTATAAAGTAAGTAACTTTATTGTAACACTGACTCTTACCAGGCATATTTACTTGATAAACAAGTTGAGGGTTGCCAACCATGAAACGATTCTGGGAGTCATCATTTAGCTACGCTTGTAACTCGGTACAGTCGGAACAAAATGCATGTAGCTTATGCACTTTACGATATTTAGTTGAACAGATGAGTTTTTACTAATGAAAAATTTTAACTTTACTTTGACTTTAAAGGTGTTTAGACTTACTCGTCTTGAAATAACCCAAACACCAATCATTTCAGGTTTTCCTGCGTTTTCTTTTTAGCTTTTACAAAAATGAACAGTAAATAAACTAATCCTACTTGTTTAAATACTTAAAAAAAAACACTTTTTTTAATTAATAGGGTCGTCACATTATTATTTCAATAACTACTCCTTTTTCAATCAATGTACGAAGATAATTTTATGACGCTGGTTAATCTCACCAAAAAATGAATATGCTAGTGTCATTTTAAAAAGATCACATAAGCAAATAACAACGTGACCTCATGTGATAGCACTGCGAAAACCGCTTAGCGGTCTCGTCGATGCGTATTTTTGTATTAATGTACGAGACTAAAATGTCTGTACGTAGTTTCCCTTGTGTTCATAATGTTTCTATTGTGTTTCCAGTCCCATCATCAAAGCAGCTCCATGTAATAGTAATTTTGCGATTTACACAAGCATGGAAAATTCAAACTCCATTACTCTCTCCACAGATTGGGAAGTGAATAAAATTTAAAAGAAGTATCTTCACGCCCATATCACTGAAGAAAATAATCCGTGCACCTTAACGCGGCGCGAACGCTGCGCTGCTGTGTGATGGAGGCGCGAGTGCGAGGCGGTTGCTACGCAATGGCCGCGTAACTAGCGGGAAAGGCAACATCACGGAGCGAGCCATAGCTGCGCACGTATACGCGCGAACGTCATCATGCTGCCCGGATGTGTATCAAAAACTTACCTATAATTGATAGCGCCCACTGTTGACGGGGCGGAGCATGTCGAGCCGGGGCGCATCACATTGCAAAGCCCACTGATGCGGGCCGGGCCGCATCACATCGACGCGGATTTTGGTACTCAGTACCAGATTGAGCAACGAAATAGAGAGGTCGCTCAACACACAAAATTGTCAAGTATGGAAAGTGGCGCCATCTAATAGTTGCCATACGAATCTTCAAGTACGGAAAGTGGCGCCTCTAGTAGTTGTCATACGAAACTTTAGCGTTAAAATACCATAGTGCTCTTTTCTTAACACTAATATCATGGATTTTTGGTCACTGTAGGCCGCATCGGAGTATGCGCGCGGGGTGCCTGTCGGAAATCCGCCGCGGAAAAATCCGCGCTCATGCGCCCCGGCCCATTGGGCATTGCTGCATACAAAATGTATGCAAGCGACCTAGGCGGATTATTGCGCTGCGATGCGCCCCGTCCCAGCCCGTCCAACTGGGCGCTATCCTTAAGATTGCAATTTACTACTTAATGATAGTACGGAACCCGTCGTGCGCGAGTCCGACTCGTACTTGGCCTCTTTTTATGTAAGCTAATAAATTTTACCATTATTTAAAAACCGATTTCAAAAATTCTTTTTTCTTTGAAAAAGCATAGTTCTGAATTTTAATTGCCACCAAATCTGGATTTGATGATAGAATCACAGAAAAAAATTACTCTTATCTTCAACATCATTAAATTTATGCTGTACTGCAAATTTCATCACGTTTACTATCACCGTCTAGACCAGACAAGATTAAGCATATATTATTGAAGCATATAAGTATTTTTATGGCGATGGAAAGACGAGTGGGATATTACTTTTATCCATAATCCAAGTGTGTTAAAGGGAACGGACCGTCACAAATTCTACCTGGCTACGGAATGAGGTTTATGTGTCTAAGCGGATCTATCGGTTTTAGCATTTGTGGCGTTTATATTTCTGAAAATTGGACCTAAAATTTTATCAGAAACGATTTAAAATTTAGCTTTTCTGAAATCTTAAATGACGTTCCTTAGAAATGTCTATTAAAGGGTTCTAGATTAGCCAATTGCTACTTGTATCGATTCATACTTGGCTATGCTACACGAGGAAAGACCCATAAATATTGTAGATGAAACATTTTACTGAAAGTATTTTCCCCATGTTCGTTCGTTCGTTCGTGCACCCAGGCACCCACGACTAGCCAAATACACTAAGCAAGCCTATCGCCAATCGGGCGGTCATATCGCCAATTTTTATTAGAAAATTAAAAACAAAATACATTTTGTATTTGATAATTTACTGGAATTTGATATTGTACTAAAAGAAAATCTTGTTTAATTTTAAAGGCAGTTTGTGTGTTTACAATATTTATCTACGAGTAGTTGGAACGTGAACCAAACCCGCTCAACAACAAAAAAAAATCCCTGTTGCTTTATTATACCTATCAAAAAGTTTTATTATAATAATTATTTTGTTAAATTATATACTGTGAAATATAAAAACCAGGCATTTTAATATAAAACATTGTATAGCAACTAATATTATACAACTGGCAGTATCATATTAAAGCACCTATTACGGAAGATTAAAATGCCTATTACCCTTAATATTCACCATAAAATGATCAAAAACGCGACAAAGAACGAAATAATGAAAACAGTACGAGTTTTCAACAAAATAGGACTCATTAAGAGCACTTGAGAAATTAAATTACCTAATTTGCAATTTAAAATTTTACAATTCATAGTCTTTATTTCTTTTGCTACGTTATTCAGGAAAAATACTCGTTATGGTGAAACAGATCGGTATTAATAACATAGCAATTTTTCGAGTGAGTTCAATAACCCTTTCTTACAGGAAATTATTTAAAATGCAGTGCTGTCGGTCAAATTAAAATAAAACTTTATTTTAGTAAAATGTTTTTCCCATTAATATTATAAATTCGAATGTAAGTTTGTATATTACAATTTCACATGAAAACTACGTAAATAATCATAATTAAACTTAGAATTATAAATATATTCTAGAATTATAAACATATTCTTGGTGCTTTTAAGTAACAGTAACATAGAATACTTTTTAGACTTTAATTTAAAAATTACCACGTGGGTTAACACCTCTTAGTAAAATCTTCTACACGTCACACTATTCTTAGCATTATCAATTAATACCCGGAAAAATATTTGACACTATAACTTACAAACTAGCAATGTGTTATATGCAAATAATGTATTCATCTTCACTTGAATATCTGAAATTCTAATAACCATTCTATTTGAAATATTTTTCAAATAAGAAGCAACCCAAACGAGCAGATGAATTTTCTTACATATGCTATAATACGTTCATACCACCAAAGTGTTAATTAATAATTTTTTAGGTAGCCTATATAGATTTAAGTAAACAGTATCTCAATTCCAAATAGGTATCAGTATTTATATTTAAATTTAAATTTTATATATATTTAATGTTATAGGAAGGCA
Source organism: Calephelis nemesis (assembly GCA_002245505.1). Taxonomy (NCBI): domain Eukaryota; kingdom Metazoa; phylum Arthropoda; class Insecta; order Lepidoptera; family Riodinidae; genus Calephelis; species Calephelis nemesis. Next base: position 16,944 of record NJDD01004019.1, read on the forward strand.
AACAAGCAGACGGATTTCCTGATGGTAAGAAATTCACGCCGCCTAGAGACACCAAAGGTGGTAATGGTGCGCTGCCAACCAGAAGTCGGGATGTTAGACCTCGAGCAAAAGTAAGTTTACCGGCTACCTGACCCTCCCAACCGGAACACGTCATGACCTTATGGCGGCAGGAATAGGTAAGGCGGTGGTACCAATCCGGGCGAGTCCCTGCCAAACTCTGCCACCTAGTCGGATGTCACGGTGTTAGTGACGGTGAGCCTATGCTCGCCTTTTACGAACTGCCTGGCACAGGAAGGCAGATGGTCTATTCTGCAAAGGAGCCCGGACCAACACGGGGAAAAAAATTATAAAATTAAATGCGTTCCATCTTATGATTAACATGTTTTAACTAAATTTGTACATACCTACTTCATTCATTATCTCTACTAGAGGCTTGATCTGAACTTCTAAGTTTCCATCAGACCTCTAGCATACTATATTTTCGTATATTTACAAAGTATACAACATTGGAACTTTTGAATGTGAGCGAAATAAACTTCCTTGCAATAAAACAGTTTTTACAGTCCATTTGCTTTCCCAACTGTTGAGATGATATCAGTTTCTTTTTACTGTTATTATCACTTTCCTGTTAGTAGCAACATTGCTATTATATGTTCGAAATATGATTCCAAAGGGCTTAATTGTAAATATATAAAGGGTCCTTTAAAAATAGGTGTTAACATTTTTAGATAGTATTCAAATACAAAAGATATTTTCAGGCATGATGCGATGAGCACGGGAAATGTGGATTAATTTTTACCTAAATAGATTATGAAAATGTATAATATTGAAGGCAATTTAAATAATCTTATCTTTTGTGTCTATATCTTTTATTGGATGTATTTCAGTATTATGAAATTTAAACAAATCTTTGGCTGTTGTCCGTCGCAACACAATTTATTCGAGTAAAAAAATCTTTTACTTTTTAGAGATCTTTTTTTGGCCAAAGCATATTTTATTTCATTTTACACTTAAATGATACAAAGACCAGATTAGTAAATGCAAAAATAAATAAGCAGATCCGTATTAAGTGTATTAGAAACAATATTTTAGAATTCTTAAAAATCATTTTGAAACCATTGCATTTTCTAAACCTACCACGAAATTTAGGACCATTGACAACCATCTTGTTCATTATATAAAATAATGAAAAAAATCATTATATAAAATATGCACCATTATGGATAGCGCACACTTTTGACGAGACGCAGTTTGTTAAGTCGGGGCGCATCACATTGCAAAGCACAATGAAGCAGGATGGATTTCTGTTACTTCCCAAAGACAACAGTTGAATGAAGTGTGGAAACTCAACTTTAAAATCGTCAAGTCAAGTGGCACCTCTGGCAGTTGTAGTCCAAAGTTTTAGCATAAGTTTTCTTCTTTATTAATATTTAGTCTTCACATTACTTACAATATTAATATCGTTTTTTCATAAGCCACATAGGGGTGCGCGCTGATGCGGTCCATTAAAGTGTGCGTTGCTTCACAAAAATGTACGAAAGCGATCTAGATAGATTATTGCGTTGCAATATGCGGCCCGTTTAAGTGTGCGTTATCCTTAATAGTTCAACATTTTATTAGTTCTAAACAAATATTAACAACTTTATTTCAATTTTCGCCTCCGCAGACTATGATCCTTTGTTACATCGACCTTAGAAATCCCAGGCTCGACCCTCGCATCGAGTAACCCTGCTTTCTATTTTTCTATTACAAACAATGGATTGGATAAGTGCCCGGTTGGCGATAGATTTATACCGACACATTTTCGAACAAAGTACCTTCAGCTAGTTGTAAGTATCCTAGTTGTGCCTCTGCTTACCTGTTTAAGAATGCGGGCGTGAAGATACTTTATCATCAAAACAAATCTAATTTCAAACAAAATTCACTCAAGTTCGTCCATTTAGATTACAATTCACTTGATACAAAAACGTAGTTAATTCTTCCCCACTTAACTCTTGATCAACTTCGTGCAAACTGGAATTGGAAATACTACGGGGAGACGTCATGGAGTCAGACTCGTTTGGACGTTTGGATGGCCAATTTCGTTGGTTCGTTTCAGAGAAAACAGTCCGATGGTTGTTCCCCTGCAACAAAATAACGGATAAATATCCAGACGATAAACGTTCCGTGAATTGGTGTAATAACTAAACTTCGCAGTTGGCATACAAAGTAAATTAGTCAGTTTGTCGATTTGTATGTACGAGGAAAATTGTGTAACATTAGCAATTTTATTGGTTTTCGGCTATAATCATCTTTTGTTTACCAGTTTCCGTTTCTTTATTGCGTAATAAACTATAGGTTAAAACCCCTTCCCTACTTAAAAAGCAAACAAATAGAGGGTAAGATGCTAACATGAATGGTAATTATATTTCCGGATGATAAGAAATACATGTTATCTTTATAAATTATAATTATATTTTTATTTTTATGACATCAGACTGCAAACAAGCATAAGACTCTCCTAATGGTAAGAGATGACTATGGTTAATGGCTACCATAGATGTTATAGGTGCGTTGCTGTCCAATGCCCAAGAGCTGATAATCTTATTGTTTAAGTCTACCGGCTACTCTACGTCGTTATGGTGTCAATAATTGGTGCAGTGTGGATCCCTATCATGGATAAGTTGTTTCACAGCTCTCTGCAGCCAGTTGTTAATTTGGTAAAGAACCATTTAGCCTACATAAGTATGGTATCGGTGTTAGTGACTAATACTGCTATTTTCTTGATAGGAAAGTAGTTGATTCTTCTTTATCGGAGGCTTTTACGTATAGGTGCGAGACCTAACACAATAGCTCGATTTTAAACGCTCTATGTTTGAAGTGAAAACTTCTTTAGCAGCGTTGGAATGGATAAAAACTTCTAAACTCGCGTAAGGACACGTGACTTGATCGAAAATTCATGAGAAAGCGCAAGGCGCTTGCGCTAATTTTCGTGTTGTCTTCTTTTTGTCATAATGCAACAAATGCATATTGTATTCTACCACATACATAATAGTACTTTCATACTGATAATTAAAGCAATTCGTGCAGAAATTTTCCCTGACCATTCCAAAATATCAAAAATGCACAACGTTAATATTCAAGTTTTCACTTCTGCCGGCTCTCCCGTAGTGCAACCCGTCGTTTTTTCATATTCATAGCTATAGATCTGAATGTGGAAAACTTAGACAAATATGCAAGGAATAAGTCTAGTGACACTTGTCAATCGATATTCTTTGCCTCCCCCTAAGAGATTTGGCATAAAGACATGTAATGTTTTTTTCACCTAACGTGAAAATGTGTATGTATTTTTATAACCCCTAAGATAACGTGACATAATTCAAGTCAATCTAACCCACAGAGAAAATTGGGCAGAGAGTACCAAGTTTCAAAAGCAAAAAACCTTATAGACCTGCCTTACGCCATCCAGAATTGATCGTGGAACGTCAATCTTTGTGTTCTCGGGTACCTTCACCCATCCACATTTGTTGTGTATCTGCTTTGTCAATCTTTCATCCGTCATTCTTCCAACATAAACAACGCAGTATTCATTTTCTCATTTTAACACCAACACTTTCGTTCAATCTCATTCTTTAATTTTATATGAAAAATTATAAGAAGTGAAACAGTTCAAGTCTTCAAGCGCCAACGATCGAAAGATTTTAATATGCTATCTAAAAATTTAACCTTAGAGAGCATTACGAAAATTCGGTTAAATAGGTCTCAATAAAATAGTTTTGGTTTCTGAATCGTCCCAGTAACCTTGTCCCAGTTACTTTTTATTGGAATATCTTGGATTTCTTAATGTGATAAAACTGCGAAAAAGACACAGCATTCCGGATGTAAGAAATAACAGCGGCCTATATGTTATCAGTGCGTTGTTGCCGAGGCGTAATCTGCAATTTTAATGGTACCGGTGCCAGACTTAATACAGGTACAATTGGTTTTAGGGTTTTATATCAGTACTGGTTCAATGTTACCGGAACTACGAGTAGAAAACATCTTATGTTCTTAAATTTTTAGAATATTTACTGGGCAGTGGAAAGTAAGGAAACGGCTTTAGAAATATGTTATTATTCTATGTCTCGAATATAGTTACTGCTATCATATATGTATTCACATTCAGTATTATCGCCACGTTTCTTATTCCACCCTGTACGTGACTTACTTAATAAAAATGTAAAGGAAATTTTGATTCCTGTTAAAACCTTATTAACTGTAATTTTCATATTCGTACTTCTTTTTTGAATCCAAGTACAAAATTCTAAAGGTCGCAAAAAGCTTTCCATCTTTATTTTATTCGGAATCGATTCCTGAGAAAGGCAAACATTTGTATAATATAAATGGCTGTATTTCTAGCTCTCGGTACCTATGAAAATCATCTGTAAAACAAGCATATAATTTCCCTAGTTTGAGTTTAGGTTTTTAAGAGTAAACAATTTATCGAGGATCACGTTTTATTTATTTATTATTTATATAATAATAATGATTTCAGTGATCATAATAACTAGTTGTAGCATATAAATCACTATTTCCCCGTATTGGTCCGGGCTCCTTTCGTAGAATAGACCATCTGCCTTCCTGTGCTAGGCAGCTAGTAAAAGACGAGCATAGGCTTGCCGTCACTAACACCGTGACATCTGACTAGGCGGTAGAGTTTCGCAGCGACTCACGCGGATTGGTACCACCGCCTTACCTATTTCTGCCGCCATAACGTCATGACGTGTTCCGGTTCGGATGGTAAGGTAGCCGGTAAACTTACTTTTGCTCGGGCCCTATCATCCCGGCCTCTAGTTGGCAACGCACCATTACCACCTTTGGTGTCTCTAGGCGTCGGGAATTTCTTACAATCAGGAAATCCGTCTGCTTGTTTGCCTTCAAATGTCATAAAAAAAACTAACTATGCCGCAGTGCCTACTAATTGCATGAAACCAAGCATTAATTCAAAATTCAAGCAATAATTATCTATATCTACCACACAAAAGCAGAAGTAGTAAGGAACCCTGTTTTATATTAAAGAGAATTTGCACAAGTGCATTGAAAATAATTTTGACGATTTATGAATACATTACAATATGTACCTACTTACATTTTTATGTATGTATTTTAACAACAAGTCTTATGTTTTTTGTTAAATTGTGTTATTTCAATAAAAAATGCAGACGAAAGCAGAAGCAGCAGCTAGTAAAATATAAAATGTGTACAAAGACTTTTGAGAGACAAAATTTAATTTATCTTAGTCACTGAAGCTCGTAAAAACCTTTTCCATACACAGCACATCGTCTGAAGTACGTGTGTAAAATATATTGTTTAAAATTTGTTGAAATAAAATACGTACGGTGTCAGCTCTCTGACGAATGTTCGCGGTCTTCAAAACATTTATTTACGACTAATAACCCACTCGAGCTTCGAATAAATCCGTGTTTTTACTCACCTACGAACAAAGGTTACATCTTTTTGGTGTATCTTTAACTGCTACATGACATTATACCTCATATTGTCAATTCGCATCTCACCAAAAATATTCTGCAAAAAACTAGCCAAGTCTAGATGGAGCTGCTAGTTTATCTCTAAAATGTAATTAAATCTAGACAGAGTCGTGCCAAGTCTAAGGTTCCTTACTGCGATTTATTTATTACTATAGTTTCTTATATGACTGGTCATTAAACAACCTTTGTATGTTAGTACGTACAAGTCAACGACCAGTCATATAACATTAGCTAACTATTTGGAACTAGTGGTCGAAATTCGACCATAATACATTTTAACATATTGTTGATGAGAACGCCATCCTCATTTCTCGGGACCAACTACTTTGTTTCCAAACTTTTTAGTGCGCCATCTGTGATCTTTTATCGTTATCATCAATACATTTGTTTGTGTGTGTCAAATGCATTATAGTGTGGGTAATGTTTTATTAATGGATTTTATATACTTTATAACCATTATTATTGCAAAATATTAGCGTTCTGCACTTCTCCTACACATAAACCATAAGGGTGCCAAATTTTATGCTCCTGCGTCCGCGTAATTTTCGTAAAAAGGGGTCCAAAGTTTTAGCATCACGTAATAATATATAAATAACTTCCTCCCGGCCTCCTTTCACTTACGAATTCAAACTTCGGTGTTTTTTTTCAACTTTTTTAATAATTAAAAATGTTCTGATTACAATTGTGCCTAAAACACTCTGTAGGTATTCCTTCTATTATAGACAAACTATCTGCTATTTTCATTATAATCACTTTCAAACAAACAAACTTTTCAGCTTTATAATATTAGTATAGATATTTTCAACTTGATCACTAGGTCAAAAAATATCACGAACAGAACAGAACAGAACAGAACGATTTTCATTGAAAGTTTTTTTATACCCCGGAGAAAGCCTCCACGTATTTTGGTTTGCGTTCACGTTTTTAATAAGACGGTTGTGACAAAAACAAGCGGCAACCATTTCAAGTTGGTCTGACAGTTTGATTAACTGCATCTTGTTAGCTAAATAATTGGAATCACTTCCTTCCTGCCTACTTTCATTTACCAATTCAAAATTCTGTGTTTTTTTCAACGCTTTTTATAATTGCAAATGATCTGAATACAATTGTACCTTGAATACTCTGTATTCTTTCCATTATAGACACAGTATTTACAATTTTATAAATATTTTTTGACATATCTATATTAGTTTGTATAATTTTTATTTATTTAATTATTTATTATTAATTTATTTATTTTATTTATTATTAATTTTTCATTAGTTGCTATAATTGATTGTCTCTGTGGCCTAGCTGTCAGGTGTTTGACTTGACTTCATTAAGTTCCGGGTTGGACCCCCCATAAACCTAGCGTTTTCGTTTTTTATATCCCTTTTAGGGCTACGATATGATAATTTTTAACATATGTCGATACGGCAACAGCAAAACCGGAAAATATCCAATTCTGGCAACATTTTTTAGAAAATTGAAATATTACAATTTTTTTTTGTTGACCAGGAAATCGATCTCGGGAACCTTATGAAGTCAAGTCTACCGCTAAACCAAAGAGGATATTGACTGATTAACCAATTGACTGCTCTTTTATTTTCAAATGTAACACGTCCCTAAAAATGTATAAAAAAAAATCTTTTAAACCTTTCCAATCGCTTTCAAATAAACTAAAATGATTTTACTTCCAATCCTGGGCATTGTTTTGCAGTAAACAGAAATAACACAATTTCTTTTCTTTTGTTGGCCGACCAGGAAATGGAACCCGAGAACCTCATGAAGTCAAATCTAACGTCAAAACCTTAGACTAGCGACGAAATTGACTTATTAACTAATAGAGTGATTTTATTTTATTATTTTTGAATGTAACACGTCCCTAAAAATTTTTTTTGAAGAATGTTTTTAACCTTTCCAATCACTTTCAAATAAACTGAAATGAACTTTAGGTGCTAATAAAATCACACTCTCAACGCCTAAATCTTCGGACGTAATAAAATAACGAAGCGTACCTACCTGTAGTTATAAATAACCTGTCTTCAAGTCACAAAAATAAATCCATCGTTACGAAATTTCCGACAGCAATCTGTCCATGTCCCTTCGATCCTTTGACATATACTCGGTTAAGCTTTCCCTTAGAATTTTATCTCGATTTTATGACGTTAACAAACCCACCTAGCCCGCACCTTTGCTTCCGTAGTCTACATTGACTTATTAATTCAGTCGACGATAACATCTTTCCTTCTTTATTAAGAATAATAGGTATACTTTGAAATTAGACCACTTCACACCTTAAAAAACGCTTTCAATGCAAAGTTCAAACTTAGTTATTACATGATCTATATATTAAAATGAAATCAATATTTAAATCAATATCATATATTTAAATAATGGATTTAATACAAAATTGGATATTATTTAATAATGAAAACAAAATTGTGTTTTTCGTGTAAGGATGTCTTATGGTTATAAATGTGGAGGAAGTCAGGTCTGCAAGGATCATGAGACATGGCACGCCATACTCTATGCCTACCTTGTGGACTAGGGACTTGAATGAATGAATGAACTCTTTATTGTGTACTATTAAACTTATTACAAAACGGTACAAATAAGTATTAACAAGAGCACATTATTATACTTTATAGTACACAAAAGGCGGTCTTATCGCCAAACAAAAGCGATCTCTACCAGGCAACCTTTTTGTCTAGGATATTATATAAACATAAGTTTAGTAGGTAAAGGGAGGATTTGGCGTGAATATATGTATGTATGTATCTATTGAAGGAAAACAAAAAATTCAACCAAATGTTTAGCTCTTTTCAGATTGATTGATAGGGAACAATTATAGTTTTTCGATCAATTGATGAAAATTTTGTTCTTCTTGACAAAAATCGTTTATAGTTGTGAAAAACATTTATTTACTACCACTGCACTAGTAGTAGTAGTAGTTTTTAAAATGTCTAATGCACGTACAAACAGATAAATAATTTAAAAGAAAATGTGTTGGCTTTCGCTTAATAGTCTTTTCTTGGACGCTTATGGAGCTTAGATAAAGCTCTTCTGACATTTTATAAAATAAGGTAAACTAGAATTAATATCGCATTCCTTCACTGCACTTATATCAGACTTTTAAAATTTAACGGTTTAATCAAAAGTTAATTCTGAAGTAAAATGTTCTCTACGTGTAACAAAACTCATTTAAATAATGGCGTCTCATTTCAGCAAGTTCATAATTTTAAATAAAAATGTTCATTGGGGCACATTGTTAGAAGAAGACCCAAACAAACTCACTAGAGGACTAAAGTCACCACGGTTTAGTAATAAAGCTTCCATGACTTATAACACAAATAGTGGAATTTGTAATATTATATTTGTTATTTTGTCCCTAACAAAAGATGGTGACAGGATGGCCCTTAAAGGTGATTGAGTCACTGATTACTGACTTTAGTTGCATGTTGATATCTAGATGATCTAAGACCCCAATATAAATCGATCTTCATGTAACTGATAATACATTAATTTTATAATAAATTCAGTATATTACAAAATATATTAAAATGGTTCGCCATAAAAATCCTGGACCGGATATTTTTAATAATTTTAAAATAATATTTATTAGTAAATGCCGCAATGTTAAAATGATAAGAAAACTATCTTCACTTAAAATCCAACACGTATTAGATTAGACATGTACATAGATTTTGCAGACATTGGGTTGCCTGTTATTGACCTAGACGAATTACTAGATTGCCCGGTATGAACAGATATGTCAATACCAGTTATTTTCATTTGATTGGATAATAGGAAAATAATCAACATATGTTTAATTGCGAAAACGATATTACAGGGTTATTTGCGAAAAAAATAGAAATAATGAAAAAAAAATTGTTTGCACGTTTTTCTGGGCAGCCCATTTTTAAAATATTTTTGAGTACACTAAATTTATTTAAAAAATGTATTTCATTCTAATAGCAGCCTGGTTAAAGTCGATATAATTTCGGATCTTGTACTAAGACGTCCTAAAGACATTGTGAATGCGATATAGCTTATGTAATGCCATAATTTTCATAGCATTTCCTTCCATGGTGGAAGGACACCATTTCCTACGATCGTTATGATTTCGTCATTGCCATACTGTGGAACAAAAGTGATTCGAGCTACGTGTTGATTTGCATGTACAGTAGGTACGTAGATATAAGTTGCATGCCAGAGATTAGATCTGATGCTTCGACAACATTATTTCAACGTACCTATATAAGGATTTAAATTAAGTGGTCCATTGTGTTTGAGCGTGGAAATAATTACTGTCGTGAATTTTCTTATGAGACGCTGATGTTTGCACGTTATTATGCGAATTACTCTACCCTTTCTAACAAAAGCGTTAGGGTTAAGATAATAATTGTGACCTTGTTAAATCTATTGTGATCACATCTCTTAGATGTGAAGTTTAAGGATGATCCACAAGGTAGGTAATTACGAGCTTGGACTATAACAGTTTAACTTCCTAGGGAGTTTTTTTCTAACTTTTGCTAACAAAAAATGAAGTTGCACACCTGGGGCTGATTATGTATCTCAGTGACCAACTCCAAATGGAAAAGTGTACATCACATAGCTGTCAAATGATGTCATTTGTGTTTGCTATCTCTATTGTATTTCTGTTGGTCACTGGAGATAGCAAATATAAAACACGTCATTTGACAGTACGTACAGTACAGTACAGACGTACAGTACAGACAGACAGTTTTAATGTACACTTTTCTATTTTGAGTTGGCCACTGAGATACATAATCAGCCCCCAGATCAACGGGTGCGTAAATTTTATTAGTAAGGGGTATGTGTAATTTGGTGTATTCTTTCACACAAATGTTCCGAGTTGTCTAAAAGAACGTTCTAAATGTCGCAGTGACGCCCACTTATGTAAAATCTATTTAATATATTGGAGACATAAAACAAATTTTTACCAACTAAGCAAACATCTGTCAAAATAACTCGTAAAATTATATTATGTTGCATTATTACAAATAATGTTTTGTATTTAAAAATGAGAAGGTTAAGCATAGCAACGTATAGGTTAAGCAAAGCTTGGTAGAAGGAAATAATAACATTACAGAGTCGTGGTGTTGAATTCGGATGAAGTGTCAAATGCAATTATTTTAAAGAAAAAATTAAAGAAATAAATTCGTACCAGACAGACAGGCAGATATTTAACCCAATCACAAGGCAAGTGCTGAAATAATAAAATTAACTTGAGATGAACATTATAAGCAAAGATCAAAGTAAGTGTGATATTGAAAGCCAAACAAGCTGACCCATTTTACTGACAGTAAGAAATTCACGCCGCCTAAAGACACTAAAGGTGGTAATGGTGCGTTGCCAACCTGACGCAGGTTTATCATGCCTTGAGTAAAATTAAATTTACCGGCTACTTTGTCCTCCGCACAGGAACAAGTCAACAGCAAGCACTGACGTTACGGCGGTGGGAATTGGTAAGGCAGTGGTATCAATCCGGGCGAGTCACTGCAAAAACCCTACCACTTAGTCAGATGTCACGGTGATAGTGACGAATAGCCTATGCTCGCCTTTTACGAGCTGCCTAGCAGGAAGACAGATGGTCTATTCTGCAACGGAGCCCAGACCAACACTGAGGAAAATGAGGACAATACACTGTTCATTATTTATTATCCATAACAATATTTAAAATTCGAAAGTCTGTCTGTGTGTTACTTTTCGTAGCTAAGCCACTCAATAAATTAAAAAAAAACTATGAAATTTTTCTTTCCTCTAGGCCTTAATTGTAAATTACTAGCCGACTTGGAGAACATGGCACCGCTTGACTTTGATGGCTACTAACAATCTGAATTGAAGAAAAATCCCTTGTTTTCCTGCACAATTTTCCTAGTTTTTCACTTCTTATTAACATTCTCCTGACGACGACTAACACAACAAAAATAGAATTAGCAAAAATTGGTCCATCTGCTCACTCGGATTGCGACGGCCAAGGGAAATGGGAATTCATATTTTATATGTATTTTATGACTCGACGAACTTCATGTCGCATTTTTTATAATAATATAGCTTTCTTCCCATTTTCTTGAAATTTTTACGGTGTTTTTTTCATACGATCCTTCTTCTGACAATAACTAACACAACAAAAAAGAGAGTGTGTGTACTTATGTACGCACGTAAGAAGTTATACTTCTTGGCGTAACAATCCAAAAAAAGGTTCGCAACTAACTTCAAGGTGTTGCTTTTTTCTATCGGTAGCAACTAACTTCAGACTGTCACATTTATCTGTCGGCGTGCGCGCGCACCGTGAAAATTCACTATCATCATTTTTCCCAATCGCGCCAAAAGAAGTATAACTTCAAAAAGAAAAGCCAAATGTGATCTTTCCTCCAGGGATGATGCGGTGACTACGCCAAATGGGGATTTATTTTTATATTTAATAAAAAATGTAGGTTATTAGCCACTCAAAAGTAGCTGGCAAACTTTTAGTTAGAACTTAGCTTCAAGTTATCGTTATTTATAGTATTTATATTAGTTTGGTGTCCACCGATAACATGTAATTCATACTATCTACCAGTAAATCAATTAAACACACAACCGTAGTTAAAACCGTAGTAATCGCCTCGTTGGTCGAGTGGCTAACGTAAACGCTTAACTACATCGACCAAACGCGAGGCTCGGGTTCGATTCC
>NJDD01004019.1:29204-54776 GCA_002245505.1 Calephelis nemesis
ATTTATTTATTAAAACAAAAGGTACGTTCTACAAAAATGTTATTACCTAAAATAGAGAATCGACAATTATGTTCATGCTTTACTTATAACTTTAGTAGCCTATTTTATATTGTTTATTACATAAACAAAACCAATCTTCCCTTCTCTAATTTATATAAATCAAATTTTATTTTTCTATGTTTGACTTTGACACTTTTTTATCTTTTTTCTGTCACTAATGGCTATGGCCAAAATTCAATGCTTTTCACAAACTTCTATATATATATACCAGAACCATCCATCCATATCCATATATATACAAACCACACCAGAACCATAGTAAATGTTTATAAGGTCCTTCCAAAAAGTTTTTAACAGTGGTTATAAGCAAAGTTTCGTTACAATTTCATCCGGTCCATGTGATAGAAGCTTAACAGAAGATTTAACCATAATTTAAAATAAGTACGAGTAAATGTATTCACGCTTGTAACATCTGTCACAAATTTTACTTAAAGTAAAATAAAAAAAGTTAGTTTTAACTGAAAGGTCAAGAATCCTTTTCTTTTCTTCCAAATACCTGTAACATTCAATCATTTTTATGAATTAATTTATCAGTGCCGAGTACAGGGTCGCCTAGAACCAGTTATGTAAGATCTGATATTTAAATAATTTAATATAGAGTTTAATTAAGCGAGAGATGTAAATGAATTTAACTCGCACGAATGTTAAGAAGGCTTAACCACCAATCTCTTGGGATCGTACCTTGGCATTTACTCACGTCAACTTTATACGCCTTAAGCAAAGAAGATTTATGAATATGTATGATTACCATATACTCATTTTCCTGAATTTTGAACTTTTACTACTTATTTATCGCATTATAGGTGTTTATTTCACTTTCGAACATATGTGAGACCTTACAGTTAAAACTCTAACAGATACTGTGGGCACAGCTGAGTATGGGTGGGGACAACTGAGTTGGACTGATGATGGAATGGCTGCTGGTAAACCTGTCCCGTCTTATTTATAAACACGCAGTAAATTACTCCGAGATTAAGCCTGGTATAACACAATGGTCTTTAATACAATGTGATACAGACTATATTATCACCTTCATGGTACTCCTACGTTAGTACATATTTATTAATAAGAAGAAAGATCCAGCTTTGACTAGTTAGATTTGTCTTAACTAGATCTGTTCACATTTTTGTATTTGTGACGTATTATTTGAACCCAGACTCAAAATGAGGGGTTTAATTAACTCCCGACGGCAAATGGGGGCTATTACAAAAATAAAAATCAATAACTCCCAAAAATAACCTACAATGTAGCTAAGGATAATCTCGATATTGGTAGTATTTCTGCTATTCACAAACTAAACTTATTTTAGATGCATGCTATCTTTTTCAAATGAAACAAAAACAAAAGAGATGGAACGTTTTAGACATGTCAGATTAGTCCTAACATGACAAATTGTAAGGTTTTTAATCATCGTTTTCCGAGTGATAGATTAAACGTCTGTAGAAATGACGTGTACGGTCTAATTTGACAGCACTAAAAGTAATAATAATAATTATAATAATAAATTTATTTCAAAAACAAGACATGACATTTAAACTTAAATTAGAATGAGACAAAAAAGTGAATCTAATATTAATTATGCGACTTTCCAGGGGTCCCCAAACTAGGCAAAATTGTGTCTTGGGATACCAAATTAGAATGTACCAATAGATTACAATTACATTAAACTTATATAATTCCTTTACAATTATCTAAAAGGATCAAAATAAGAAACATGAAATAAAAATAAAACAAAATACTAATTAAAATTATACAACTGACGAAAATATTTATGCCTATTTTAAACTGAAGAATTAAAGATAATTAGCGCTTACAGCATTTGAACTTAGGATAGATTCAGACTCTTCGTAGTTTAGCGTATTCAACCAGGCTGTAAGTTTAACAGAACACTCTCTTAGTGAGCAATTCCTTTGTGTGTTTTGTCTCTTTCTGTTACTTTCGATTAAAGAAGACAGCGATAATTTAAAATTTGTTTAGTGAGTGCGCAACAAAATTACCACCAATGTCAGCTTTCTAACATAAAAACTCGCATCTAAATTGGATCATCGATTCAAACAGTTCAAAAGTTATGATAACATACACCTTTTTTCCTGTCGGGATTAAAAATGAAGCGCTAACTTGGCTGTTATTTTTTGTTATGTTAATTATTGTAAAGTAAAGAGAAGGTTCTTACGAAAAAAAGAAATATTTAATTTATCTGAACATTAAAAAAAATACAAAATACAAATTTTACATAACTCTTAGTTTGGACAAATTTAGAACAGGACAAGATCGCCCTCCACCAGCCACTTAATAATATTTTTTAAAGCTACAAAATATGAAAAGGGCTTCCAAATTTCTCATAAGATAAATTAGATTTTTTTGCTCGTACATTAAAATGAATTCTTTTGTACATTTTTATAGTAATGTCATTACAATAGGCCGCCCTGCCGACCGTGCCATACATTGTGCCACCTTCCCACCCCTACTACACGTGGAAAGGACATACCATATGCCAGGGCCATCTACATTGTGATCAACATAGAACTAGAGACTAATTTGAGATATTAAATTGTACACTCGACTAATAAAATCTTTTTATTGTCGTGTCATCGTGATTTTTTTAAGTTATTTTTTTAAAGTTATTTTGCCCCTTTCTGGGGCCGGCTAAGACCTTTGGGCCATGCTGCCACGTCTTCCTTATTAATTATTTCGTCATTAGTCACATGTCTTCCGTTAATTATTCTTACACAGTCATTAGTCACTATTTACAAAGTCACGTCAGGCTCTTGAGTAAAGCGGTGGTAACTTTACACAAGCACACTTTGAGAGATTTGGCGGCAGCGAGGAAATTCACGATACACTAATTTCTTCGTGATTATTTCATTTCTGCACGTTCACTGAACAAAACTAAACTAATTCCTACCTAAATTAACTAATTTCACTCAATATAAACACGAAATTCAATAATTATGAAAAAACACGATCATCTTCATTCACGATGGCGCCAAAACTCCATGATTTTTTTAAGTTAATTTGCCCCTTTCTGGGGACGGCTAAGACCTTTAGGCCAGACTGCCGCGTATCCGTATTAATTAATTCTTATACAGTCATTAGCCTCTATTTACAAAGTTACGTCAGGGTCTTGAGTAAAGCGGTAGTACACAAGCTCACTTTGGGAGATTTGGCGGCAGCGAGAAAATTCACGATACACTAATTTCTTCATGATTATTTGATTTGTATACTTTCACTGAACAAAATTAAACTAATTCCCACCTAAATTAACTAATTTTACTCATAATTTACACTAAATTCAATAATTGTGAAAAAATTACGACCTTCTTCATTCACGATGGCACCAAAACTCCTTTATTTTTAATTCTATTCTTTTGTTTGTTACAATATGGTCCCAAGTTGTTAAAAATGTCATGTCAGGGTCTTGATTAAAAGAATTGCAGTTACTTGAGCTCAACTAGTGACATTTGGTGACAATGAGGAAATACACAATACACTAATTTAACAGTACGTACAATAAACAGCACGTTCAACCGAACAAAACTACACTAAATGCCACACAACTTAATTCATCTATATTAGATATACAAGAAGTTCAATAATTAAAAAAACAACAACCACTTTCTTCCACGGTGGCGCCAAAACTCTCATTGGAAATTGGTGAATACTTCATTTGATTTTGACAACACAGTAAACCAGCCTATCTATAGGCCACGCTTGTGTCTTACCCTCAGGACAACCATGGCCTATAGACACTATAGATGTTGTAGGTGCGTCGATTTCCTGTGCCCGGGCTGATAGGCCTTTTGTGCAAGTCTATCAGATGCTTGACCCTTTGAACCAGAAATTGACCGCATCATTATGGCCGCAGAAATAGGAAAGCAGTGGATTCCCACCCGGATACTATAGAATACCACTATACCAAAAGTAGCGCTGTTGGCAATAAGCCGTTCTTTTAATAGTTTCAGACGTTTAAGTTTCAATTCATTTAATAGTTTCAGAATAAAATGGATGTGATACGTACAGGCAGACAAACGGATATTAAATATCTACTGGGGTTCCATTTTTTTGCAATTTTGCTATGGAGCCTTAGAAAGTTGGAAACTAAAAGTTTAACTAACCATTAAAACATAATCCTTCCTTCGCAGTCGGGTAAAAAAATATTAACTTGTCAGCACAGTGAAATTGCAACAAACGACTTCGTTTTAAAGAAGTACATCATCTGATACACAAAATAAGCATTTTCTTCAATTCGTTTGGAATTTTATTATCATATCCAGCCTTAGTAATAACGCGACCATCTCGGCTGGAACATATTATGTTAACTAATTTTTTTTAAATCGACTTTAAAACGACTGAGAATGGATTAACATTCATAAACATTCATAAACAATTCGAACATAATAAAACCTCTTCCTTTTTTGATATCGGTTAAAAACCCTGCAACTTATGTACTACATAACTCGTGAAATATTCGATAAACATGACTACTTACAAGTTTACCAATTTACTTCAGAAACGCGGAAGTTATCAATTCGTATGTATTTTTTATGTACATTTCCCGAATCTCTGTCGCTTGCAGGCGTTTATGTTATGGGAAATGGAGTGTTATGATTTATGTTTTGTGATTCTTCCTTTAAAAGATAAGAAAATCCAAATTTTAGGTTGTTACAGGTGGAACTCAGGACCAGCCCTAGACTTAAATAAGCTTATAGAGACATTATCTTTCAGCATCATGTAGTTGGTGCTCTCACTTGTAATGAAGGTTAAAGCATTTTTAGCGAGAGACAAAGGGAACAAGTTCAATTACAAGTGGATTTTTCTTATTCTTTAAAAAAAATAAAAAGTAAGTAAGTAAGTATCTTCACGCCCATATCCCAAAAGAGGTAGGCAGAGGCATAACCAGGCACCCACGACTAGCCGAAGACACTAAGTCCCACAATGTGATAGGTGGAAGGCTTGAGGCCAACCGGGGACATATCCTATCCCGAGCAACTTTTTTATTAAAAAATTGGTAAAATCCAATTTTATTTTTATTGTCCAACCTGGGATTCGAACCCGGCACCTCAGGCAGTTAAGTCCAATAAATGAACGGTTAGACCACAAAGTCCAAAACTTGAAAATGTATCCTAGGCTCGAGAAAGGTGCTATAATAAGAATGTCATAAGTTTTAATTTCACACAGCACATCTTTCTGGACGATTTAAACTTAATCGCTGTAACAGTAAAGTCGTCGTAAAGTAAAATAACTATAGGTTCAAATATTATACGAGGTGAGTTTTAAATTCCTTTACAAAAATTATAAAACGTGTCTGAAAGATTAGAAGAGCGTCTCTCTTGGGTAAGTATAGGTAACTTGATCGATTACCAGCAATAATTTAGTCTCTACAGTAAAAATGAAAATAAAGTCAAAAAAATCATACATCAGTAATAAATAATAATAAATTAATAAATATTTGTGGACAAATCAGACAAATTGAATCTAACCCCAAAGTAAGCAAATTATATGCTTGTGTTGTGGGTGTTAGTCAACGATACTAATACATAGAAAAACTTAAATAGATACCAGAATGAATTTAATAAACACCCAGACCCGGAAATGCAGACATCTAAATGCCTGCCCCCGTCGGGAATCGAACCCGAGCCTCGCGGTTGGTCGATGTAGCTAGCCACTCGACCAACGAAGCGGTAATGTATAGTGTTTGCTAATACTTCTGAAACATCTGCTAAAATAAATAATAATAAACTCATAATTTTCCCCACGATATGTAGGCTGGGAGATCTTCCCCTATTGATCTAAAATAACCACCCAAATAGAGACCGGTCAGTTTGACGATAACTTGATATTGAGGCTAATATGTTAAGCTTTACGTGTCACTTTACTGCTGCAAATAAGAACACGACAGAGATGAGCTCAGATTTAATGGCGGCAAGATAAAGTAAGGGGACGGACATAAACGGGGACAGTTCGTGGAAAAACTCTACAATTTAATTTCGCCATTACGCTGATTGGTGCTAATTCTGATGAGCTCCAAATTAATTTTCTTTCTTGGAATCATACAATAAAATATGCCAGTTTAATGAAATGTTTTTGACATGTCAGATTAGTCTGGATATGTCAAATTGTGACGTTTTTAATCAATGTTTTTCGAGAAATAAATTTAAAAGTCGTTTGAAAGGGCATAGCTTTTTTTTAATGACTAATTTGTTGCTAATCTCGCGATTTTATGCAACTTCACTGAGCTTTGTAGTTACCTAAATTTAGTTTTGTTAGTGCTCAATAAAAAAATACTAGATCTCATGGAATTTTAAATGGTAATTGTGAAAAATATTTTTTTGTTTTATCATTTTCTTATTTTGGAAGTTTAGGGGAGGGGGATATTTTACCAATTTGAAAGTGTTTCTTGCGCATTTAGTACAGTTTAGAAAAAAATACATTAGAAACCTAAGCATCATTTTTGAACACCTATTCATAGATATCCTACACTTATGGATTTAATAAAAAAATTGTTATACTTCTGAGTATGGGGTACCATGAAAATTCATTGTTTTTTTTTATTTTTGTGTGAAAATCTTAATGCTGTTCACAGTATGCATCAACTACCAAGTTTCAACAATATAGTTCTAATAGTTTTTGAAAACTTGGCTGTGACAAAATGACGGTCAGACAGACATCGCGAATCTATAGGGGTTCCGTTTTTTCAGTCTTCGGCTATAGTACCCTTCAAACGTGGACAAAGCTGCGGGAAATGCTAGTTCAAAATTAAGCGCTTTTAAATTATACCCAGAAGATTCAGTTAAATTTAGTAAGATTATGGAAAAACTTTTTGAAATTCAAGCAACTTTTCCATCTGCTGGATAATTTGGTGATTAATTAAACGTAATAAATTTCAAGCAACCAGCTCATGGCAAAGATTAGAGTTTCCATGTCGGCTCCGAATTCTTAATCATTGAGATAAAGCGACGTGCCACGAAATGTTATACAAAAAAGCCCAAGGAATGTATGACTCTCTTCGTTTTGAATTGCCTTTGTGGTCTAGCGGTTCAGTTGTTAGACTTGACTGCCTGAGGTCCCGGGTTCGAATCTCGGGTCGGGCGACAAAAAGAAAATTGGATTTTTCCAATTTTCTTATAAAAAAACGTTGCTCGGGATTGATATGTGCCCGGTTGGCGATAGGCTTGCTGCCTATAACATTGTGGGACTTTGCGTCTACGGCTAGTTATGGGTGCCCTGGTCGTGCCTCTGCCTACCTCTTCGGGGATATGTTATTCTATCGGGTATATTCTATCCTCTTTCTTATCGAATAATAGAGTTGGCAAGTGCGAGTCCAACTCGCTCATCTCCTCAAAACGTAGGGAGAGGCACAACCAAGGTACCCACGACTAGCTGAAGACACTAAGTCCCATTATGTGATAGGTGTCGCACCACAACCGGAGACATATCCAATCACGGGCGACGTCATTTTTATTAGAAAACTAAAAAAAACACATTTTCTTTCTATAGCCCAACACGGGGATCGAACCCTAGACCTTATTTTAATTCGACAGCGGAGCACTAGAGCGACATATGAGAAGTAATAGCTTGTATCAATAGTAAATAAATTGGAGTTTTCTTTTTTTCTTACAGACAGAAAAACTACAGAGAAACTAATAAGGAACAACTGTTACAGACAAAGTAAATAATACAATATTTTGTTTCTTTTGGGCATTGTTGATTGAAAATAAATCTATGCCTTAGGTACAAGTAACGGAGTTCACTTATTCGAGTGTAATAAATGACCTTTCTTCCTACTCGCTTTCCGTTACCCAGCTTCCTTTGAAATAATATGTGTTTCCTCTAACATCATTTTCTTATTCGATATTGTTAATGACAAATAAATACAAAGACCAAAGTCAAATAATTTATAGGAGTATGTGTGTCAAAGATAAACAAATGTTTTTTTCTTTAGGTTTTGGTCTTCACGTTAGTATTTAGCCATTAGTCAAATAGAAATTTGTATCGAATTTTATATCAATTTCAATTAATTATAATTAGTCATCAGTCATAAGTCGTCAGGAAGTCATGTCAGGCTCTTGGGTAAAGCGGTGGCTCATTACACAAGCTCTGTAATGAGATTTGGCGGCAACGAGGAAATACACGATACGCTAATTTCTTAATGATTATTTCATTTGTGCTCTTTCACTGAACAAAATTGACAAAATGCCACCAAAATTGACCAATTTCACTAAATATTAAAACGAAATTCAATAATTATCAAAAAACGTCAATCATCTTTTCTCTCGATGGCGCCAAAACTTAAACAAATGTTTTCAATCATTTGTGTACGTTTTGACAACAGGTAAAAATACATTATGAGAAACAAGTCTGTATCTATATTTTACACTAGCAGTTTCACGCAGCTTCGCCTGCGTAACTTGGCTTCTACTATACCGATTTGGATGAAACAAAGCCTATGTTACTCGTTGATAATGTAGCTTTCGAAAGGTGAAAGAAATTAATGAAAGTAGTTTTTGAGCCTATTCATTACAACCAAACAAACAAACAAAGTTCTCCTCTTTATAATATTAGTATGATAAAAATGATTTCCCCTTTCGCGTCGTCATTGCAAGGATGAAATACAGTTTTGCTATTTTTTTATTGTATTGGTTAGGGTCAAGATAAGGTTCATATAAATAGAAAAACTGGAAAAAATGCAAGAAAAGTAGAAAATAATACACTTCAGTTTTGTCCATACAAAGTGTAAGTAGTTGTTAATGTAAAGTGATACGAAGTTCGCCGGATCGGCTAGTAAATAAATAAAATAAGGAATAAATTATATATATACATATAAATATTATATACATATATATATTATATACATATAAATAAAATAAAGAAGAGTGAAGGTGAGGACATGTAAGACGTTGGAGGTGAAATACATATACGGGCGTTACATCTCGAGTTTAGCACCTAAACAAATTTACACGGTGTTAGTGAAAAACAAATCGACGCATCTCTTAAGAGCAGCTTGGTAAGAAAACGGTTGACCTAAATACTTAACAAGGACGAACACGGAAGTTCTTAAGTTTGATTTTATTTTTTAACATCCTTTGATCCATCAGGAAATTTGTTTGTTAGTTTAACATTAAATACAATTATAAATAAAAATAGATGACGCTGTATCCAGGAAATACAAACACACTCGTATAAACCTCAGCAATTAATAGTCTTAATAATTCAGAAATAAAATCCTCATTCTCACATATTATTCCTTTGTACTGTGGCTACACATTGCCCGGACAATTGGTAAGCAGTATTTACGCTCCATTTAAAAACTCATTTGCCTAATCCCTTATTTAAAATAAAAGTAATCTGAAAATACCGATGCAGAGAGAAATTTTTCACGTACCGCCAGCCTGATTTCGTAAATCGGTAAGTTTAAAAAAAAAAGTATCGAAGAGGTAGGCAGAGGCACAACCAGGGCACCCACGATTAGCCGAAAAGACTAAGTCCCATAATGTGATAGGTGGCAAGCCTATCGCCAAACGGGCACATTTCCGATCCCGACCAACATTTTTTTTTATTAGAAAATTGGAAAAATCCAATTTTATTTTTGTTGGCTGACCCGGGATTCGAACCCAAGACCTCATGCAGTCAAGTCCAACACCCGGACCGCTGGACCACAGAGGCGACTAAGTAGAGGTAAAAAAGGAGGAGAGAGAGAGTAAAGAGAGGTAAGTAAAAGGTAAGTTTTAAGAATGTTAAAAATATGAACTACGAAAATCCGTATAAATAATTGATTTATTATGCATTATTAAAACTGCCAAAACTGACTCCAACTATTTGATTAGATGCCACAACGCGATTTGATAATTATTTTTTAAAGATACATAATAATTCCGAGACGGTAACACTTAAAATTTGTCAACAATTTGCAAGTGGTTTTAAGTTAAAGTTAACAATGCATACTTTTTTTACTACCCCATCATTATTGAGGTCTAACTACTAGTCGGATCTCAGTAAAATAACATGGCACTACCTCGTAATCATGACCTACCTTCAAAAAAGAATCATCAAAATAAATAATCCTCTGACAAGTTACGTAAACTGAATCTAACCCCAAAGTAAGCAAATTATATGCTTGTGTTATGGATGTTAACGATTCTAATACATAAAAATACTGACACATAATATCACACAAATGCCTGTCCCCGTAGGTAGGCGTGTACGCTAGCCAGTCGACCGATGATAAGATCTCGTAATAGTTTTGTAATTACCGAGTGAACGCATAACAAATATACATAAAAAATATACAGTCGAATATCAAAATGAAACCTCCTCTGTTTTGGAGTTCTTCAAAAAGTATAAAATATCTAAAACAAAATCGTGATTTTTCAAAAGCGTCGGCTTTAAAGTTTTACGTGTGTAGGCGTGTACTTTAACCTCACTTAATTGCTATTAAAGCCTATGAAACCTTTTTTCCCGTGTTAGTCCGGGTTCCTAAATGGAAAAGATTAGCTGCCTCTCTGCAAGGCAGTTCGTAAATGGCAATAAAAATTGACAAAAAACAGTCTATTTATTTATTTATTTGTTAAGACACACCAACAGCATAACATATACAACATTCATAACAATTCTTAAACATCTAAGTCTTAATAACTAAACTTCAAAAACTTCTTAATAGGTCATTGCCAACCAGACCATCGGTCCATCAACGTACCTATTGCTGCCACCATATTGACTCTCATTGCCAACCAGGACATCGGCCTACCACCTTACCTATCGCTACCACCATAATGACTCTCATAGTCAACCAAGTCATATATTATGTATGTATATTATTATCATACTACATATATATATATATATAAATGTATTATTTATTTATTTAATTTATTATTACTTTATTGGTAATATACGTATGATATATGTATTTTTGTAATTCTGTGCTTATTATTATTTGTATGTATATTTAGTATACTTTATTTAAAGGGTATGTTTTATATGAAATAAAACATTTGTTTTTTTTTATTAGATTAAAATAAGTTTCTTTTAAAAAGCCCTGCTTTAGTTTTTAAGTTACTTAAATTGTCTCCTTCACCCTAAGGTTGTCTGGCAGAGATCGCTCTGAAGCGATAAGACCGCCTTTGTGCACCTAAGTTAAATATTATTATAGGTGAAAAAGTGTGTATTTTTTTGTAAATATTGGTGCTTAATAAAGTGTATTCATTCATTCATTCATTCAGGTCATCGGCTATTACTACCACCATAATGTATCTGTTGTGTTCCCGTCCAGAGGTCGGGGTAGCCGATGAACTAGCATCTCGGCCCACATTTTTACGACGCACCATCTAATGTATATAGGTCACATTTCCTTATGATCTTTTACCATAAGGAAATCGATAAGCTTATCAACTGGAAACATAATCCTATTAATATTATAATGCTAAAGTTTGTATGTTTGTTTGTTACTCCTTCAGACAAAAACTGATGAACCGATATTCATGAAATTTAGCACACACATAGATTAAAACTTGGACGTAGGAAAGTTTACATCCCGAAAAAAAAATTTCCTTTGGGACCATTACCTACGCTGGTAAAGTCGTGGGCAACAGCTAGTATTCTATATAATTTATATATTTTTGTTTTAGAGAGATCAGAGAAGAAGTACACGGCTCTCATGAGATCAGAGGCAACCGTGGCCTGTATAAATATAAACAATAAGCTTTTTGTTTAGATGTTAGGTTTCCGTAGCCAAAAGTAAAAAAAAAACAGGACGCATAGATTCGTTATGTCTGTTTGTCTGTCTGTCCGTATGTCACAGACACTTTATTCAAAACTGTAAGAGCTATGCAGTTAAAAATTGGTAAGTAGATGTATTCCGTGAACCATATCGAGATTTTCACAAAAAATAGTAATAAATTTTTGGTTTCCCCATTTTCCATTTTTTTTATTAAATCCATGTATAGATATCTATGGATAGGTCTTAAAATTATAATATTGAGGTTTCTTGAGGAGGTAGGGAAGACGAGTACAGGATACTTTTTTAACAGTTTGACTGTGAAGAAACTAGGGAAATAATATTTTAATTTATTCCATACAAACTGAACAGGTGGAACGAAGTTTGCCAGAGTTACAATACTATACTAGGATATGCTAAATTAAAAGTATAAACGGGTGTGTGTGTGTGTTACCGGTGATGACATATGGAACTGAGACTTGGCCGTTAAATGTGGCCCTCTTAAATCTTAGAGTCGCTCAGCATGCTATTGAGAGAGCTGTGTTCGATATTTCTCTGCAAGATATGATCCGTAATTCGGTGATCCGCAAGAGAACGAGATTAACCGACATAGTTCAGAGAGTCAGTAAACTGAAGTTGCAATGAGCAGGCCACATTGCTCGCAGAACCGACAACCGCTGGGGAGAAAGGTTCTCGAGTCTCGGCCCCGCACCGGAGGACATGGTGTTGGACTCATGATCTGGTCAAAGTCGCGGGGAGTCGCTGGATACAAGGGGCTGGTGACCGTGACTTGTGGCTCTCTTTGGGGGAGGCCTATGTCCAGCTGTGGACGTCCTCCGGCTGATGATGATGAAGTATAAACATACTTACGTAAATCATACATCTTTACGAACTGCTGCAGTGGCAATGTAGGCACCGCCCCGTCATTGAGGGCCTTCGAGCCGGATGCGAACCAACAACCCGTGCAGATACCGGCTTCATTATTAATTTATTTTCAGTTCTGAGGTACAATACACCATTTACATAGCACCACATACGCGACGTATGAAAAAAACATCGAGAAATCCAAACCGGAAATTAGAACGCAAACATATATTTATCTATACATATAATAAATCTGTAGAAGGGTCAATTCTGAACATTGAAAAGATTGGAAAAATAAATAGCAGAGGGTGTTAGTAGATCGATAACAAACCCAAATATTTGATTAAAAAAATTATCTGTCTGTCTATCTGTATGTTCAGGGCTCACGTGAAATCTAACGGTTCGATTTCGATGAAACTTGGTATAATTATACCTTATTATCTAGGCAAAAATGAGATACTTTTTATCCTGAAAAAATACGTAAAAAAATAAATCTTATTTTTTCAGTTTTATCACGCAAAGACCGACATCCGCGCGGACGGAGTCGCGGACGGAAACTAGTAAATGATAAATATAAAAAATAATTTTTGCTTTTCACAAACAATTTACTTTACGACCGCATAGTTCTGTGGATAAAACAATCGCCATAAAAAATGGGTCTCACAACCTCATTGCCATGTGCTGACATATAGAAGTATGGTGACCGAAAACTTAGGGAATACTCATAAATAATATTCCAAGGATCATACAAGCGATAACCGTAACTTAGAACATATCAGTCCATAACGAGGCCACCATCCGGAAAAAGTTTTGTTCAGCAGATAAATTGCGGCCGCCGTACAATTTACAGGACCAATAGAACCTCACGCACCACCGAATCGCAGAGCTTAGCAATAAATTTCTTATAATCGATGGCAGTTAAATTGTGATTTTAGTTCACGATACTTTTGAGATAAGTTACAATTCAGACTTCAGAGAAAGATAGCATCACTCTCCTGAAAATAACTTACAAGTTAGTTTTTAGATTAATCTTCTTAATGTAAGAGATTTTTTGTTAAATATATAGACTGGGTTCCAAAAACGCTTGAAATCTGGAGAATAATCATAATCTGCGGGGCTATTCAGAATCTTCTTAGTGATGACCAATGGTATAAAAATTATTGGTGATGGACTACTGGGTAAAGTGTACAGCAAATAGCTGTCATATGATGTGTTTTTATCATTGACCTCTAAATATTCCTATTTCTATGGTTTTTATATAAAACACGTCATTTGACAGCTATCATATCGCCTGCTTACTGGTAAGTTATAATAAAATATGCATTTTTTTACAAAAATGAGTTATGAGATTTTTTGACGCTCTTTCTTCTGGTAAAATCCAATACGTGCTAGGACTGTTTAATACGAAGATAGTTAAGGTAAAAATATGGAAAATTGAATAAAATATCAATTACATTTCTGATGAATAGAAGTAAATCTACGTAAAACTGTATTCAATCAAAGCAGATACAAGTGAGACACATATGAAGATGTGGTGAAGTTTTTCATAGATTGATCAGTCCAACTTTATTGGTACAAATACTAATTCTTTATCTACACTAATATTACAAATAAAATAGTCTGTCTATCTGTCTGTTGCTTTTTTGTTCCAATTTTGATGAAATTTAAATTGCATATAGCTAAAGATTGTAATTGAAACAAAGGTTTAACTATAATTTCAAAAATCAACCCCAAAGGGATGAAATAGGGGATGAAATTTTGTATGACAGTCGCACCTATTTTACGCTAACGATGTCTGAGAGAAGACTAGGTGACAATAAAAAGTCGGAAAATTTTTCAATTAAAAAATTCGAAGACTGTTCACAATAATGAAATGAAATGATTTGAACATGAACATAAATACATCAACATACAATGAATAAATATGTTAATCAGTTTATTCGATTAACACACATGATTCGAAATATAGAATAAGTAAAAAATAAGTCGAAGATAAATAAGCCTAACGGAGACGGTTTTCGTAATTGAGATTAAAAATATAATTAATTATCAAAAAGATTCCAACAAAATGAAGATTTCTACAAGAACATAAAATCATTTTACGAGCCGTATTTGCTGAAACTCCTGTTATCTGATGGAAACTTTGGAAAGCCACGTTAATGCTTCCCGTCAAAAATACTAATTGAAAAATGTTTGCACGAAATTCTTTTACTTTTAATGAAAAATAGTCACCAAAAATCAAGTTAATTTAGAAGAACTAAGTTTGAGCATAAATAAGTAGCGGCGAAGTCAAATGGCACTTCTGGCTGTATAAAATGCCAAACTTTAAATTGAATCAACATTTCATGTGGTAGACTGTGTTTTTTATTTCTTGTAACAATTTTTACTTTCTTTATCTTAAATTAGAAACATACCGAAATACTTAATTCTCATAATTTTTCTTATTTTAACCGACTTCAAAAAGAAGAGGTTTTTAACTTTTCGATTTTTTTGTATGTCAATTTTGAATCGATTTTAAAAATTGTTAGTTTATTTGTAAGTGGTAGTCCGAGATGATTACATCGCCACTAACGACCAATATTAATAATCAATCCTAATCCAAAACTCGCTGTCCAAGATTGATATTTTGATACATTTTTATGTTATCGCTTGCCAATAACATATCTGCGGATAAGATAAACATGGCAACTAAGTATAGGATAGGCCGGCCGATACGCAGCTATCTAGATTGCTTGAAATCCATCTTTAGAGAAATATTATTAACATTAGCCGTTTGTCTGCATCAGATGGTGTAATCCCAAGGAATTTAAAGAAAGTACTTAATTTTTGTATAAGTTTGTCATATTTATTAATTTCGAAGTCGGTTTTTGCCAGTTGTATATTTTAATGTGCTTAATTCCTATTAAATGGAAAGGTGAACATGAGGATATCATAGGGTTAATAATATATGACGATGATCGTTGGTCGACTGGCTAACTACATCGATCAACCGTGGGGCTCGAGTTCGATTCCCGACGGGGGCAGGCATGAACGCTTAGATGTTTGTATTTCCGCCTCTGGGTGTTTCTTTAATTTATTTTGGTATCATTTTAGTATTTCTATGTATTAAAATCGTTGACTAACACCCATAACACAATTTATTTACTTTGGAGTTAGATTCAATTTGTGTAACTTATCCAGGTAATTTTTATTTTTTTATTTTATATTTATTGATATCGAAGTTTGTTTTTGCCAAATTTATATTTTACTGTGCTTATTTTTTTATGAAATGGAAAGGTGAAAATATGAAGATACGAAGGGTTTTAATTACATATGTATTGCCAATCTAAAACTAAGGTTTTTTATGCAACGCTAACCCCTCGACTAGTGAGGTGGCAATTCTACAGCTTATCTCTAAATTTTAATTGTGCATATAACTGTAAAGATTTCAATATAATTTAAGAAGTCTGACGGCAAGTGCTAAGCCCTAGAGTTAATTATAGTGTAATTAACTCCAAATTTTGACTCTAAAAATGGGTTATTGGGGAAGTTGCTTTACATTAATGAAATTACAAGGATACTTAATGTACCTTGAACATAAGTCCGGGCTATTATAAAATGTTAACATATTAAGAAGAGCGCACATTTGGACGGGGTGCATCTCAGCGCACTAATCCGTCTAGGTCGCTTTCATTCATTTTGTAATGAGAACTGCACAATATGCCGGGATTTTTACGACCTCCTACTCGAGGAGGTTCTGATGCGGCATATGGTCATCAAAGTATAAAATCAATATTCCTAATATGTACATAGGTGCTAATGACATTTTAACGCTAAATTTTTTGTTCTATAACTACTAGAGGTGCCACTTTTCATACTTGACGACTTGAAAGTGCAGTTGCCACTCTTAGTAACAAAAATCACAGTATTTTGATTCACCCCGACCCGACACGTTTCTCCCCGTCCAAATGTGCGCTATCCTTTACGGTGTAAGACAGAGGAAGGCGAGCCAGGCAATTCTCCATTAAATGGCCCGTGAAAAGGCAAGAAAAGGAAAGACGAGGGTGTTTCGCGCAATTTTATATTTTATAATACTTTGCTATATTTTTAAACCGTAATGGCTTGGGTAGATGAAGGAAACCAAGAAGCTTAGTTATTAAAATTATTTTCTTCTTATTTTTCCTTTCAGAAAATTATTAAGTAATAGCCGTTACAATTTTATTTTATACATACAATATTATATAGGTATGCCATCGATAACAGCGGCTGTCTTTAAAAAAAAGTATTTATCTAAAAAAAATAGGTATGTAGTAGCTATGGCACCTTATTTTAAAAAAACTTTTCATTAAAATTAAAGAAATGGTTTAACTTAACGTGTTAAAAACATACTAAATATATTTTATTATTATCAGAGAAATGTCAGTGTGTATTATTTTTTCAGTGTTAAATTTGTTTAAAACAATAGTTTTATTACTTACAATACATACTAATACAATGTATAAATTATATTTGTTATTTTTTAATTATTGAATACATTTTTTTCATATTTATGATTAACGTACAACTTCATTGTAAGTGATTAATAACATATTGCGTTAATTTTAATGTAAATAATATTATCAATCAATTATACAATATCATATTATTTAACTTGTATCTTACTTCAATGCCAATGCAGTTTGCAATAGTGCATGCCAATTATTTGGTAAACAGGATACAAGTACATCCAAATTCATATTGTTAACAATATTAACTTAGTTAATCTTTGCTTATATTCATGCAATAAAGACTGATTCAGATTCTGGCTGCCAGTTTAACCGCGACTTAATAACCATCGAATATATTTTCATTCAAACTTTTGTCCTATAAGTCCATTAATTGCTAATCTTTGAATAAAAGTGTATACTGTTTTACCCCGTGTTGGTGCGGGCTCCTTTGCAGAATAGACCATCTGCCTTCCTGCCAGACAGCTCGTAAAAGGCGAGCATAGGCTAACCGTCACTAACACCGTGACATCTGACTAGTTGGTAGAGTTACGCAGCGACTCACCCGAATTGGTACCACCTTACCTATACCTGCCACCATAACGTCGTGACGTGTTCCGGTTTTGAGGGTAAGGTAGCCGGTAAACTTACTTTTGCTCGAGGCCTAACATCCCGGCCTCAGAAAGGCAACGCACCATTACCACCTTTGGTGGCTCTATGCGACGTGAATTTCTTACCATCAGGAAACCCGTCTGCTTGTTTGCCTTCCATTATCATAAAAAAACTGTAATTGGATTTGGGTCTTTTACTAATAACACCAAATTGCATCAATAACGACCCAGCTGCTTAAATGTGAAAGCGTTACAGCGTTATCTCGATTAAAGTTTTCAAACGAAAAATCGAAATCGGAAGAGAAAAACTTGAAACAGCCCTCTTTTTCTGTCGGTGGTTAAAAAAACACCGTTTAATTTATTTAACGTAATAAGCGAATCACAAACATTCCGTATTAATAGATTTTTTTGCTGTTTGTAGATGTTTTTACCGGTAAATTCCAAAATATAGAAATAAGGTAAAATATTTTCTGTTTGTTTTCCTTAAGATGTTATCAAAGAACATAAATTCACAGATTAGCTTCCCCTTCTGATGCATAGTAGGTATAAACAATACCAACAAATATTGTTTGATAGTATATTTTTACATTGCATTGGGAAAAATAAGTACAAATACTTTAAAATGTGTTTGGGTAAAGGTGCTGATAGACTTGAGCATTCACTTGTAATTAGCATTCGTGCGAATGTTACACCACAAAAAGTACGAGAACATATTTTTAGCGAGCATTCTGAAGGGCATTCTAGCGAGCATTGCTTCGAGATTTTTGCCGAGCCAAGCTTCGATCTTCGAAAATCGCTTTTTTTTTTGTTTCACGTAATGAGAATTTCCAATAAATATAAATGCAGCACACGCAACCGACAAGTCTGACATCATCATGAAGAATATTTTTTGACGAGCATCGACGAGAGCGTTCACTAGAATGGTCATGAAAATGTTCATAGCAATTTTTGGCTCTATGCTTGACTCGGCTTGTTGTTCAGTTCGAAAAATATAAAAGCGGCGAATGCTCGGTGTTCTGTTACATGTGAATGCTCAAGTCTATCAGCACCTTAAGACATCGTATTGTTTTATGATATAAGTTCTAAAACAATCATAAAATTATTTTTGATGTGTCATGTGTTGGTCCGGGTCCCCTTAGTGGAACCTAACCTAACCAACTTTCTGCCAGGCATTTCTTAAGACGCAAAAAAGGTAAAAAGTGTCATTACCAACATGACTACCGGTGGTAGAGTGCTGTGCTACGTTCCTAGGTAGGGCTGCACTGCCTTACCTATAAGTGCCATAATGACACTGTCTTGCTTCGGTCCTATGAGCAGCGTAGTGATTAAATTTGCTCAATTCGCCTAAACATCTATGCTGAGTAGGTCACTGTTATTTCTTACCATCAGGAGGGTCGTGTGCTTGTTCGCTGTCTTACCACAAAAAAAATATAATACGATATGTAGAAGTCATTAGCAAGTCTGTACATACGTATTATCTTTCGCAATTTGAAACTGAACTAAAATGCTAATAAGTTCTAAACTACTTTTGCTTCTGCTACGTTCAATTTAACTTTAGGTAAAATGCAGAGTATCGTTTTCATTTGATGTTAAGCTTATATTTTTGCATGGAAAATAAACAAACGGACGAATTTCCCGAGAGTTATTATATATATAATATTAATAATATTATAATAATATATTATATATATAGTAGTGTGTTATTTTAACTTAGCGTATATTTAAGATGCTAAAGCTCTTGTACAAGCTGTCTGGAAGTAGACATTGGGCTGGTAAAAGTGTAGAATAGATTGATGTTTAATTCGTCAAAAAAAGCCTTGTAATTTAATAGTTCTTTTTTAATTAGCCTTATAAGTTTAATATTTTTTTTTATTAAATACGAGTAT
This sequence comes from Calephelis nemesis, assembly GCA_002245505.1. Classification (NCBI taxonomy): domain Eukaryota; kingdom Metazoa; phylum Arthropoda; class Insecta; order Lepidoptera; family Riodinidae; genus Calephelis; species Calephelis nemesis. The sequence continues at coordinate 48,802 of NJDD01004019.1, forward strand.
AATGTAGTTGCAAACGCAATAACATATAATTTTGCGTATTGTGTGATTCTACCCCATCACATCATCTTTTATTATACTGAGATTAACGGCACAAATTGTGTACAAAAGTATCTTCACGCCCATATCCCCGAAGAGGTAGGCAGATGCACAACCAGTACACCCACGACTAGCCGAAGATACTAAGTCCCATAATGTGATAGGTGGCAAGCCTATCGCCAACCGGGCACGTTTTCAATCCCGACCAACATTTTTTTTAATTAGAAAATAGGAAAAATCCAATTTTATTTTTGTTGGTCGACCCGGGATTCGAACCTGAGACCTCATGCAGTAAAGTCCAACACCCGGACCGCTCGACCACAGAGGCGACCAATAAATATGTGGCGACCATATGTGGTATAAATTTAGAACGTTTTGTTCGTTTTGCATGCAAACCAAATTTGTTGGTGAGCGAAAATAATATACGAGTAAATACACACATGCTTATCACGATGTACGGTCATGGTCATCTCTTGTCCTTAAAATAGTCATCAAAATGTAAGTTGTTCACTTAAAATCGCCTTATAATTTATCGATTCATGGTAGCTCGTCTGCAGTTGGCCTTAATTGGCACAAAGCCAGTGGTCTTAGTTTTACAATACCTACTTAAGTTTTCTTTTTTACTTCTAATGAACGTTGTTTTGTGTAATTAAATAATTAAATATATTTTAAAGATATTCTACAATTATTTAAGTTTTTAAAGGAAAATAGAATAATATGACGCACAGCTCATGGCTCTAATGAAAGTAAGATATAACTATGATACCTATATCTACATATGTAGGTAAGACACCTAAGACATAACAGATAGATCGCACCTACTGCAAGGTTGTCGATAAGGTATTTTCTTATTGTAAAAAAAAAGTATTGATTCTAAAAGAACCAAATTTGATAAATTAAATTGCTTCCCGGTTTTTTCCAGAATGCGAAACAATCATAAACTTTTTCATAAACAAATTACAACGGGAGGATAATTTTATTATTGCTATCCATTAAAATTTTAGCACTCTGGACAAGCTTATAGACAGTCAACGAGCTGTGGAAAGAAACTTTTACCGTTCCTGTTTCTAACTGAAAAGAATATTACATTTTATCATTTCTATAATGTTGAATGTTTGCTCTTTAATTTTTTTAGGCGCCTTGTTTCTTTAATAAGTACCTACCTTCATGCTTTTATGGGCCCGGTTGCCACATATCACGCTGCGGTATTTAGGGTTATCTGCTAGTAATGACTCGTGGGTCATTTTTACCTCTGCCCACCACATCTGGGATACGGCCGGCGGCACTAAAAATATTTAAGGAAGGCAGCTAAATGAATGGTTGTTTCTAAATATTGTAGTAAAGAACTGTTTAATTAAGAGGTGGTAATATAGAGAGATTAGTGTTGGCATTATGGATATCTAGTCTCGGGTTTAATTTCCGAGTTGGACATATATTAACTTGTGAAAGTAAATACAACAAATAGGTTTCAGGTAAAATTCGAGTTTAATAATCGCCTCTGTAGTCTAGCGGTTCGGCGTGGGGCTTGAATTCTTGAGCTCCCGGGTTCAATCCCCTGGCCTGGCAACAAAAAAGATGATTCACTTTTCTGATAGATGTGACGTTGTCTAGGATTGGATATGTGCCAGATTGGCGATAGGTTTGCCACATATAATATTGAAGGACTTAATATCTTCTTCTAGTCATAGNNGCTATGGTCGTGCCTTTGCCTACCTCTTTGGGGTCATGGGCATGAAGTCACTTTTTAAAATTGTGAAATCTGCAACAAAAAAATTACCAACTAATAAAAGGTACTAATTAGATGCCGGCTTCTTTTCTTATTTATTAAAATATTAAAAATTGTCAAAGCTTACTGGTAACAAGTAGTTTTCAATATATTCTATTAGGTATATAAAAAAGAATCCCTATTTCACCACATATGAAGGGATGAAACAATTTTGCCATTTCTTTCTTTGTTGTATTAGTTATTGACATTTAAACGAAAAATCGCCGTGAAAATGGGAAAAACAGTACTTTATTTTTGGCAACAATTATTTTTTTCTAAATAAAATCTTAGTAGCTGTTAATGCCACCTGAAGTTCGCGGGTCGGCTAGTTTTCTAATAAAAACAACTTTACCCGGGATAAGTGCTCGGTTGACGCTAGATTGGCCACATGTAACATTATGGGACTATGTAATTCCAGCTAATCGTGGACGAGCTCTGGTTGTATCTCTGCCTACCCCTTTAGGGATACAAATAAATAAATAAATATCCCTGGACAAGTTACACAAATTGAACCTAACCCCAAAGTAAGCAAATTATATGCTTGTGTTATGGGTGTTAGTGACTAACACCCATAACATAGACTAACAGTTAGTCGACGATACTAATACATAGAAATACTTGAATAGATACCAGAATATTATATTTAATACACACCCAGACCCGGAAATGCAGACATCTAAATGTTCGTCACACAAATGCCTGCCCCCGTCGGGAATAGAGTCCGAGCCTCGCGGTTGAACGATGTAGTTAGGCGTGTTCGCTAGCCACTCGACCAAAGATAGGTGTAAAGATACTTACTTTAGGCAATTAATACTTTTTAATACAACTTTTATTAGCTAACTATCATCATGTTTTTTTTATGACATTAGAAGGCAAACAAGCAGACGGATTTTATGATGTTAAGAAATTCACGGCGCCTAGAGACACCAAAGATGGTAATAGTGCGTTGCTAACCTGAGGCCGGGATGTTAGACCTCGAGCAAGAGTAAGTTTACCGGCTACCTTACCCTCCGAATCGGAACACGTCATGACGTTATGGCGGCAGGAATAGGTAAGGCGGTGGTACCAATCCGGGCGAGTCGCTGCGAAACTCTACCACTTAGTCAGATGTCACGGTGCTAGTGACGGTGAGCCTATGCTCGCCTATTACGAGCTGCCTGGCAAGGAAGGCAGATGGTCTATTCTACAAAGGAGCCCGGACCAACCGGACCATCTCATTCATAACTCTAATAAATAATACTCTAAGTTGCTCCAGTCGTTTGATTTTTGGGTATTTTCGGTAGCGGAATTTCGAATATTTACTTATGACGAACATCATACAAAATTACATCAAACATTTAGTGACGTAGGAAATTGAATTCTGTTACAGAGCAATGTTACCTTTGTGATCTTCAAAGGATCGTTAAGTAGAAATATTTTTTAATTTAGCTTATATTTACTAATTTAATTATTTATCTGAATGTCTCGCCTCTGTGGTCTAGCTGTCAGGTGTCGGACTTGACTTCTTGAGGTCCCGGGTTCGATCCCCGAAACGGGCAAATAAAAGAAATTTAAAATGTGTATATTCAATTTTCTAATCCGGTTGGCGATAGACTTGCCACAAAGTGGGACTTAAGTGTCTTAGGCTATGGCACCCACCCTGGTCGAGCCTCGCCCCTACTCTTCGGGGATATGGGCGTGAAGGTACTTTTTCTTAATTTCTTATTTTTGATGTTAATTATATCTTCGGTATATTTTTTTCTATATTCATGACACAATAACTAGATGAGTAACTAATGGTTTCAGACACTTACAATTTTATTAACATTCAAATAGCAGTTTTTGAGATATTCATACTTTAGCATCATACTTTTCCCCCGTGTTGGTCCGGGCTCCTTTGAAGAATAGACCATCTGCCTTCCTGCCAGGCAGCTCGTAAAAGGCGAGCGAAGGCTTACTGTCACTAACACCGTGACACCTGACTAGGTGGTAGAGTTTCGCAGTTTCGTTTAATATTTGAAATTCATAAATATTCATAAATTCATTCAGTTTTACATAATATTTGATCACTATTATTATGTATCACTTTGATGTGTCAATCGCAACAAATCTACTATTTTAATATATAAATGATCCTTACCGTAAAAACATTCTTTGAACCCTTTAAGTAATGTAGCTAAGAACCATCCCGATTTTGTCAACGTTCGAGCAAAAAACTGCATCAAAATCGGGCCATCCGTTCAAAAGTTATAACACACACGTAATACACAACAATTAGAAACATCTCTCGTTTTCCGTCGGGGTTTAAAAATAGTATGCTTACGCCCGCGCCCGAATCCTTGAAGCAGTTGATAAAAGTACAAGGGTGCCTACGAATAAGCAACTCCACAGAGCTCCACAGAGTAAGCAATTCTTTCATGGGCCTATGTATACAGTTCTACAATAAACTTCCCACTTATATGAAAGAACTTCCAATTAATAAATTTAAGAAATGTGTTAAATGTAAATTAAATCAAAAAGGTTATTATAACATTGCTGAATATTTAACAGATAATACTGCTAGGGATTAATTGCTCCTCATACCAATCTCTTATAAAATAGATTGTATCATTACTTATATTATTGTAAATATATTTTAAAGTAAGAAAAAAAAGACAAGCAGCTGAGTTTCTTGCCGGATCTTCTCAGTGTGCGGCCGCGTTACGATCCGGTGGTAGATTTATTATTATATAGACCCGTCACAAGTGCCTTTTGTAGGTTTATGTGAAATAAAGATGATTTATTATTATTATTATTACCAGCCCGATTAACTGCTTAGTCCTACAATGTAATAGGTGTCAACCATATTGCCAATATTTGGGGCAATTCGGGACAACGTTGTAATTATTAGATTAGTAAAAAAAACCTGAAGAGAGAGTCAGAGGTATGATTGGGTAATCTACAATTATCTGCAGATACTTAGGTCTACAGTGTGTTAGGTTTATATTATTTGTCCATTGATATTTGACTTATTTATTTCATTGAACTCGAAGTCGATTTTTTAATTTTCTTTCTGCGCTTATAATTCTTTATGATAGCAACCTGATGCTTTATAATAGCTGTTAATAACAGTCATTACCTATAGACACCATAGGTCACCGGTTTGATTCCCGGTATGGGTAAATTAAAACGTGCGTTTTCGTTTTTTTAATAAAAAACAATGTTTCCCGGCAATGGATTGCCGGCAGTGCACAGTTGTCGATGCGATTGCCACATATCACATTATGGAGTATTCTGCTAGTCATGGGTGTTCTAGTTGCACTTCTGTCTTCCTTATAGGTGATAAGCCCGTTGAAATACTTGATAGTGACTTTTACACATTTTTTAAAGATCGACACTAAATTGACACTAATTATGTGTTGATTAATTCTGTATAATTTACCGCCTCGTCGGTCAAGTGGCTAGCGTACACGCCTAACTACACGAGGCTCGGGTTCATTTTCCGACCCTGGTACGCATTTATGTATTGAACATTTAAATTTCTGCATTTACTTAGGAGGGTAAGGCAGCCGGTAAACTTACTTTTGCTCGAGGCCATCCCTACCTCAGGTTGGCAGCACACCACTACCACCTTTGGTGTCTAGGCGGCGTGAATTTGTTACCATCAGGAAATCCGTCTGCTTGTTTGCCTACCATTATCATAAAAACTTATTTGTTTTATTGAACTCGAAGACAATTTTTGTAATTTTACTGCGCATATTATGCTTTATGATGACAGTTTGTGGTTTATTACGGCTGCTGTCCTGATGGTATTAATGACATTCATCACCTATAGCCACCATAGATTTTACTGGTGATTTGGAATGAAATGGCGAGTTTTATCAATCCAGACAATTGGATTTTATTTTATACATATTACAGCATAAGTAATTTTTACAAAAATTGTGTTGACCGCTTTGTAGGTCGATTGTTAACGTACGCGCCTAACTACATCGACCAAACGCAGGCTCGGGTTCGATTCCCGACGGGGGCAGGCATTTGTGTGATGAACATTTATTTAGATGTCTGCATTTTTTTTTATGATATTGGAAGGCAAACATGCAGACGGATTTCCTGATGGTAAGAAATTCACGCCGCCTATAGACACCAAAGGTGGTAATAGTGCGTTGCTAACCTGGGGCCGGGATGTTAGGCCTCGAGCAAAAGTAAGTTTACC
>NJDD01004020.1:8369-23512 GCA_002245505.1 Calephelis nemesis
AAACGAAGGCTTAGTAATAGGGTTTCCGTTTTTACCCTTTAGGTACGGAACCCTAAAAATGAAACTTAATGTATAATGAGCTGATTTTTTTGGCGTAACTTGATCAGTGCTGTGACCTAAAGACTTAATGGCCCTAAAAATTACAAGAAGACTAGTGGATTATTATGTTTTATTGTTTAGTACCTACACTTCTATAATAAACACCTTTATTTTCCTGTAGTGAGGGTAGTTTTGCTAATCTATTAGTTTTTTTATGATATTGGAAGGCAAACAAGCAGACGGATTTAATGGTGTTAAGAAATTTACGCCGCCTAAAGACGCCAAAGGTGGTAATGGTGCGTTGCGAACCTGAGGCCGGGATGTTAGGCCTCGAGCAAAAGTTAGCTTCCTGCGCCGTCTTACGTATAATATGCAAGATATTACGAGATATATACAAATACACTGTACATCGTGTTAGCTTATATGTTGCTAAGGGTGGATATCGCGAAATCAGTGACATAAACCGCAACTACTGTGTATAAAATGAATTGAAAGAACTTGTTTATGACAGTTGCTACGGATTCGAGTTCTACGGAACCCCTAATGAGCGAGTCCGTCTCGCTCTTGAATGCTTTTATTAATAATACTTTTATTAAGAATAGTATGTAAAGGTAGGGTAAAGATATCGCCCAGTTGGACGGGCCGGGACGAGGCGCATCGCAGCGCAATAATCCGCCTAGATCGCTTGCATACATTTTGTATGGAACAACGCCCACTGGACCGGGGCGATTTCCGCGAGGCACCCCACGCGCATACCCCGATGCGGCCTACAGTAACCAAAGATCATGACATTACTGTTAAGAAAAGAGCACTATGGTATTTTAGCGCTAAAGTTTCGTACGACAACTACTAGAAGCGCCACTTTCCATACCTGAAGATTCGTATGACAACTAGTAGATGGCGCCACTTTCCGTACTTGACGATTTTAACGTCAAGTGGCCTCTCTATTTCGTTGCTCTGCTTTGGTACTGAGTAATAAAAATCCGCGCGGATGCGATGCGGCCCGGCCCGCATCAGTGAGCTTTGCAATGCGATGCGCTCCGGCCCGACAAGCTCTTACGTGTACGAACGTAACGTAACTTTCTATATCGTTATATGTTTTTGATATAAGCAATGAGATATTAATTTTATTATACATTTGACACTTTCGACGTCAGTTTTTAAAACCAACTATATATAAATGAAAACTTCATTACTTTTGAATTACAGAACCATGTTGAGTCAGACCTAAAATTCAATAAATAAATTTTAACTTGATTTGTTTATGGAAAATAACATAATACTGCGCCATTGTCCCGATTCAAATGATATTAAATTAATTTCGCTAAATTTCACAACAGTATTATATTGTTTCAGTTGGACTAAGTTAATTAGTTGATGGGTGTATGATGAGTCCGATAAATTGCAATTATATTTAATGAATCCGAAATTTCCCGATGGTATACCTACTTTGAAATACCTACTAGAAGGCAAAACGCCCATGGTGAGAAATATCATATTTTTTCTTAGTTTCAATATTTGTAATAAAATTGCTAAAAAAAACTACTAAAAAACTGACTTCAAAGCTAAAAGGTAAAAATAATAAAATAAAATTAATAAAAGTCTTAAACTAATAATAGTTATATTATAAGTATTAAATTGGCTTGGCTTCGGTTTCAAACCTATAAGTAAATAGCACAAAAGTATAAATAATACGTAATATATTATAATTAATATTAATTCTTCATATTTTTTACTTTTTATACAACAAACCTTTAAATTAAAGTTAGAGTACAGCCGGCTGTCTTATTACAAAAATGCGAATTCTTATTTTCATTTTGTCATTTAAATCCAAAACATTTATCATTTTTCAATACTAATATTATAAAGAAGAAATGTTTGATTTTATTTTATTTGTTTGAAATTAATAGTTTCCAAAACTGATGGACTGATTTCAAATATTATATCATCCTTAGATTGCTATATTATCCCTGAGTGACATAGGCTTTGTTTCATCAAAATCGGTGCAGTAAACGCCAAGTTTCGCAGGCGAAGCTGCGTGAAACTGCTAGTTTTATATACAAGCGGAGGTAAACGACCAAGGTCACCTGATGGAAAGTGATCACCGCCGCCCACGGATATCCGCAACACCAGGAGTATCACAGATGCGTTGCCGAACTTTAAGGAACACGCTCTTTTCTTGAAGGTTCCTGAGACACATTCGTTTGGGAATACCGCCCTCAGTAACAGATTCCACAAAGGTGCTATGCCTTTGTAAATTTATTATGAAAACTTTTGTTTTAAAGATTGCTATATTTGAAGTAAAAACTTCTTTAGCAGCGTTGCGCACTTTTTTTGGAATGGGTAAAATCTTCTAAGCTCGTGTCAAGACACGTGACCTGATTGCAAATACGTAAGACGGAAGCAGGAAGCTTGCGCGAATAAGACGGCGCAGGGCGGTTGTCATGTTTGTGTACGATAGCGTAATAAATGAATATTGTATTCTACCACATAAATAATAGTACTTTCATACTGATAATTAAAGCAATTCGTACAAAATAATTCCCTAACCATTCCAAAATATCAAAAATGCAAAACGTTAATATTCAAGTTTTCAATTCTGCCGGCACTCCTGGAGTGCAACCCGTCGTTTTTTATTTTATTTATTGTTTTAATTGATAATAGAAGGTTCTTGTTTGTGTTTACTTTTTCTATTTGTTATCTCCTGCAAAAAGTCCCATTTCAGTCCGATCTATTCAATAGCTGGACTGAAAAGCGAATAATCAAGTAATCTTTGACTCATTGTTAATTTTTAAACGATCTTTTGCCAGTCTTGTATTGAAATGATGGGTACTTTTTCTTGCTTCAAGCTTTTTGTATAATATGCATATGTAATATGGACTCAAGTTAAAATAACCTGGTGTTGGAACTTTACCAAATCTAGGATGAGTAAGAAAGATTTCTGTAAATTATATGTGAGCATTAGTTATTATATAAATAAATAGACGACAATAAAGCTTGGGATTATCTTATCTTGGGAGTATCTTCACGCCCCTATCCCTGAAGAGGTAGGCTGAGGCACAACCAGGGCAGGGCATCCACGACTAGCCGAAGACACTAAGTCATATAATCTGATAGATAGCAAGCCTATCGCCAACCACGCACATATCCAATGCAGGGCAACATTTTTTTTATTAGAAAATTGAAAAAACCGAAATCTCTTTTGTTGCCTGACCCGGAAATCGAACCCGGGACCTTATGCAGTCAAGTCCAACACCTGGACCGCTAGACCACAGAGGCGAATTATAATATAAATTAGCAAAATAGTTACGCTCAGTTTAAACTGCAAAAACCGACTTCAACTATTTTATTACGTACCACGTTGTGAATATTTTTTAGAAAGATTTCTATCTTTGATTCCATAATGTTTACAACTAAATTTTATCGACATTCTACTAATGGTGTAATGAGATTGTCAACATAAGCAAACAATTTATGCACTTTTAAGTATAACTATGTATTGTCTTTGGCATAACTATATATTACTCAAAAACCACTAGCCGGAACGTGATGAAATTAATATGGGATCATCCAGAATCATGAGCTATCGGTTGGTTATTAATCAAGTAATCACGTGACAAACATACAAAAACAAATAAAAAACATGGCAGCCGAATTGAGAACTGCTTCGTTTTTTAAAGTCAATTAAAAACAGTGAGATCGTCAAAGGACGAATGATATTCATGCTAAAATAAACATGGTTGCCACGGCAGCTATAACGAACCAATAGAAACTCGTCAATCACTAATAGCCATCTGTTGCATCACCTGCCCTGCCAACTATACTAATGACTACAATACAACAACTATACTCATGACAACCCGAAATACTCAAACAGTTAAGAAACACGTCACTCGCAGGAGCGCCAAACGATGCCAAACATACTCATGACCTGTAAACATACGAGTATATAAAATGTGACAACGTCTTCTAAATTAAATTAAAAATTTCAAAAATCCCCGACACAAGATAAGTTCCCTTTAAAATGTAAAAAAATGCTGATATTCGGTGCATCTCCCCACTTTTACCCCCCACAACTTTTAAACGGCTCAACCGATTTTCATCTAACATGTTCAAGAACACTCGCACATAAGTTACCTTTAAGACAAAAAAAACTAAATTGAAATCACTGAATCCGTTCAGGAGTTATGATGACACAGACAGACACGTCAAACTTATATATTTTGCGTCGGGGTTTAAAAATTATGTTGTAATTCATTCATTCATATAACTTTTGAAATCGCAAAACTTAAATCAATTTTGCATATCATTATCATGCGTGATTAAACATGATTTTTAAGGTATACTGATATTGTATATAAAAAATGACACGAGGCCTGACCAATTAACACGAAAAAGAATATCGATATACCTACCTACAAACACCTATATGAGATAATGTTTGATCTAGGGTTATTTATCTTCAAATATTGATTCAAATCTTCCAACTTCTTACAAACTGTACATTCAGTAAGCTAGTACAGTCAGAGACATTCAAAAAGCAAACAAATATTGTTGATGTACTTAGTTAAAATATCGAATAAGACAATATTTGAGAAGTATCTCGCATGTTAAGGCCCCATACTCAGTCAGCCAGAAGAGCCAATCACCGCGCTCCCCCGTTCCATGATTACTATGAACAACGGCGCTCTAAAGTAAACGTCTTAAGCGACAAATCACTATTTTTGACACTATACAAGTAATTTAAAAAAAGAATAAAAACTGAAACACTTATCTTTTAGGTATAGTACTTATCTATGTTTACGTTAAATCTGGTGTCGATATTTTTATATTTGAAGTAGACATTTCGGTTTTGCTTTCAAAAAAGGGTTAACTTTTTGATTTTTTTTCTATCGAGCAAAGTGAAATAAATCGTGTTTTCGAAACACTAGTCTAGTAAAGCATATTCATGTTAATCTTGTGTATTTTTGTCACCAAGATCCATGATTGCTTTGTATGAAAAAACATTATACTGCTGACGTATTTTAGCATACATGGACCCTTATTAGTCGATAGGCTTGTCGTATGCTTTGGTTCAGCGTTGAAGAAAATTGTTATCTCTATGGGCGCGTCTTAAGCATGTAGGCAAAAAAGTTTTGTCACCGAATTCATGAGACCCCTTTATATTATTACAAAAATTGCACCAAAATTGTAAATAACCTCTGTGTTCTAGTAGTCCGGCGTCGGACTTGACTTCTTGAGGTCTCGGGTTCGTTCCCCGAGTCGGGCAACATAAATAATTAGAAAATGCATATTATTTTTAATTTTAGAATAAAATTAACGCTGCCCGGGATCGGATGTGCCCGGTTGGCGATAGACCCGCCATCTATCACATTGCGGGACTTAGCGTCTTTGGGTAGTCTTGGGTGTCCCAGTTGTGCCTCTGCCTGCCTCTGGGATATGGGCGTGAAGATTATTATTAATAATATAATATCCTTCATGAGATTCAGGTCATTTATACCCTAACAAGTAAATCATAGTAAAATGCTTGTCTGAAAATATATTCAATAACATATTCATCACCGGCACGCATAACGCACGCTTGTCCACAAAACAGTAGTTTTAGACTACCAGTCAATAGCACGGCTTATTTCAGTAATAAAAATCATACTACAATGTTTATTTATCATAAGATTTTAATTTTCTACATAATAGTTGTTAATCGATATAGGCAGCTAGTTTTATACGAAGTTGAAAGCGCTTTAGAACTTTGTGGTTTCCTTCGCAGCCCTCATTGCTTTTTTCCATCAGGATACACATTCTACCAAGCTATTATCCATAAAAAGTAAGTTTACTATACACAGTATAGAACATTTTACGATTATCTAGAGCTTAGTGAACTTTCGATAACTTTATCTCACGTCTACATTCTGTTTTGTATGTTGGACTTTATACTAGCGGTCCTACAATTTCTCCATACCACGAGTTCTAAAATTTCATAGCAATTTTCACCATTTTCAAAGTGAAGTAACCTGTACGACCGAATACCTTTATTTTTTACTTTCTGTATACAACCTAGCATTCGTATTTTCACAAAATTCAAACTTTTTTTTTAATTTTGTCAACAGCTTGCTTGAATATCATTTAAGAACGTCATCATATCTTGTTGCATTTTTAAAAAATCTTAAAAACGTTTTGCTTTCGGACGCGGACTCAAAAACTACAACAGTTTATTGCCGGATCATTTTCCTGATACAGATTTGGCTATTTTACTATTTTATTGTTTTTTGAAGTTAAAACTTCTTTAGCGACGTTTCACACTTTTTTGGAATGGGTAAAAACTTCTAAACTCGCGTCAGAACACGTGACCTGATCGAAAATTTGTAAGACAGTGCAGGACGCTTGCGCGAATAAGACGCAGGGCGCTTGTGCGAATGATCGTGTTGTCATGTAACATAAATGATAGTACTTTCATATAGATAATTAAAGCAATTCGTGCAAAACTATTCCCTACCCATTCCAAAATATCAAAAATGCACAACGTTAATATTCAAGTTTTCACTTCTGCCGAATCCCAAAATGTAAGCCGTCGTTTTTTTACGACCATGATAATGTGCAACATATTACAATTAGGTACAGAATATAAAAAATCTGCTAAGTACTTGCCTACTTAAATTATGAAATCCATAAAACATATTTTACAAGAATTGATTTAACCAAGCAAAAATAGGGTTTTATAATGTTTCACGTGTTCATGTGTATATTTGTCTGTCTGTCGCATCATAACTTTTGAACGAATGAACTGAATTGGAAGCGGATTTTTTCGTTTGAAACACTTGATGATGATGGTACTTAGTATTTTCACTTCCATATCGCAGAAGAGATAGGCAAAGGCACCACGGCACCTACGACTAGCCGGAGACACTAAGTCCCACAATGTGATAGGTGGCAAGCCTATCGCCAATAGGGCACATATATGCAAACCCAGCTAACTCCATTTTGATTAGAAAATTAAAAATACACATTTTCTATTATATGATGGTACTTAGCTAGCTACATTATATAACTAAAGGTTTATTTGTTTTTTTTTTAATTTTTGATAATTCCACTGGATTATAAAAGTGCTGTACAGCAAGTTGGCGGAATATTAATCAACAGACTCACCTACTCCTGCCGCCTTATTGACAGTGTCATGTTCCAGTCAGGAACGTAGGTAAACGTTAGACTTGCACAATCGGCCTAACACCCCTTCCACAGAACAGCGACGCACCAACAACACCTACGGTGTCTATAGGCTGCGGTCGACTCTTAACTCAGGAGAGCCACTTATAGTAGTGCTATTTAAATTATGCGCTTCGGCTATATTCGTCAAGCTTCGGAAATCCGAATGTATCTTAAAGATGTCTATATGGAGTTGTTATTACGTAATTAATCATTTCGCTCAAATTTAGATTAGGTCAGCCAATTTAAAAATAATAGTATAAAGTGTTAAAAGAGTAAAAAGTGTCAAGTCGAAGCGCAGGATTTAAATAGTACTCTTAGAACATACATAGAGTAACCGACATAGTTCAGAGAGTTAGCAAGCTGAAGTTTCAATGGGCAGGCCACATTGCTCGCAGAACCGACAACCGCTGGGGAAGAAAGGTTCTCGAGTGGCGACCCCGCACCGGAGGACGTAGCGTTGGACGGACTCCCACCCGGTGGACTGATGACCTGGTAAAAGTCACGGGGAGTCGCTGGTTACATGCGGCTGTTGACTGTGACTTGTGGCGCTCTTTGGGGGAGGCCTATGTCCAGCTGTGGACGTCCTCCGGCTGATGATGATGATGATAACATACTATACTGGTTCGCTGTCTTTTGCCACAAAAACACTGGACCTCTGCAAGTCATGTGATGGGTGACATTATTTATGAATATTCAGTACCTAATGACACATATTACCTCTACCTCAGAATAATTATCGAACAATCGAAAACCTTTAATCGAATCGTCCGCGTCACTGACTCGAAAGTTCTTAACTACCCGTTATACCCCAACCAATATATTAAAGTGTTAAAGACAAAAGGTGATATAGAAATAACTTTATATATATTTTACAACTAAAGTTGCATGAACTGGGTCAAATACGCTCTTGTTTTTAAGAAAATTCTTTAAACTAACTGCATCAATATCTTTGTTTGAAAGTTGGAGCGATGCCAGCTCACACTTGACCGATTATAGATTTGTATTTTCGAAGAAGCTGAAACGTAAGTTATGAGTAGGATTATTAAGGTAGTTCAGGTGTTGCAATCATTTTTATAGTAATAAGTTATATATTTTTTATTTAATTTTTAAACACCGACGAAAAAAAGGTGTGTGTGTCTCTAATATATTATCATTCTTAACTTTTGAACGAATGATCAGTTTTTTTTGAAAGCTGACATTATGAGCTGATTCTTGCCCCTATTACATAATAGAACTTTTATTGGTGGTTATTCAAAGTTTTCAGTTTTAGGATTATGTACAAATTTTGGTATAAAGTACTGTATATAGCACAATATTACTTTAAGTAATATATTATAAAATAATAGTTAATAAATGATATATTTGGATCAGTATAGGAATATCTTGATAAAAAAAATATGCATTATTTGTAAAAATAATAACAAGTTTTTAAAAAAGTTTAAACTGGCCTCTGTGGTCTAGTGGTCCGACGTCGGACTTGACTTCTTGAGGTCCCGGGTTCGATCTCGGGTCAGGCAACTAAAAAACTAGAAAATTTGTATTGTCATTTTATATGATATGTGCCCGGTTAGGCGATAGACTTGCCACGTATCACATTGTGGGACTTAGTGTCTTCGGCTAATCGTGGGTGCCCTGGCTTTGCCTCTGCCTTACTTTTCGTGGTTATGGGCGTGAAGATACTTGTAATATATTTTTAAAAACATGGTTAAATTATACCGGCAACACAAGCAACCACCAAATAAACAAAGAAACAATTTTAAAATACACATAATTTTTAACACAACTGAAAATATAAAAACAAAAAAAAATTAAAATTTCAAGATACTGGAAATAATTTTCAACTGTGAATTTGACATACACAGGTTCGACTTTTTTCCCCCAAAAAAGGTACTGAGGGGCATCCGTTCTGGTTCATTTAGCTGGGGAAACCCGAATGCCCCCCGGGTAATAAGACCCCTTAGCTACTAGGTTTGGACTCATCAGACGTAACTTAACCTAGCACGTCTCTGAGCTGAGTCGTTCTTGGGTTTAATGTTTGACCCTAAGCTTCTAACACAGGGATAAATCATCATAAATTTAATGCTAGTAATTCATTTAACCTATCATTAGACTTTACCCAAAAACGTATAAGCCTCCCTAAAGGAGACCCCTTTACAGTCCATTTAAAATGTCATAGTTATTTAATTTAAATGTAAGGCAATATATAAAACAACTAAATTAGAACAAATGACATAATCGGTCAGCCGCGACTGTTGCACATGCCGATGGCGTACATTGTGATTGAAACAAATGTAGAAGGGTCGTAGAGGGAGTAGGGTCCAGAGACCACACTTCCATTCCTCCAACCTAGGGCTGTCAAAAGACGAGATCTCTTTCATATCTCTACAGATTTCAAATTTTACCACATTTGATTCGATTTACATGCCAAATTGCCATGCCATTTATGTATTAAATAAAAAATACAATAACAGAATTTGAAAATGGAACTTTCTAGGAACATAATATTACTTTTAAATTTTGCGAGACTGCCTTTTGTTTTTTCAGTATCGCGATGTTAAGATAATTGTGTGTCACTATTATAATGAAATTAAATCGTGAAAATTGGTCGAAAAATGCTTTCTTACGATTTTTTGCTAAAACTTAAGTCAACAAAAAATTGCCAGATGCTTTAAATGGTATTTGCTCATGAAGCGCCATCTCGTAGCCCTATGTATTCGTAGTTAGGAGAATTTTGATGTGGATGAGATCATCTCCATGATGATAAACGTGAACTGTGCTTACTGAATCTAATGTCGATACCGTACAACTAATTGTTTAAATAAAATTTAGATAAAATTAAATTAAAAATTACTTATCAGCAAATTCGTACTAAATTTAGCATGTGATTGAGTCAAGTGCAAAACATTTTCCGAAACTAAAGGTTTGAAAGCTATGGTCTCAATAGACACTGCATGATTTAAAGGGAGACAAAAACGACTGCGTGTAAAATAGTGCCGAAAATTTATAGAAAAGTCATTCAAGAGTCTGGCTGTCTATAACATTGAGACAGGTGACGAAACCGGGTGTAATGTTTGAAACCAAAAAGTAAAACAGTGCTTTCCTTCTAAAAAGTTGTCAAGAAAATGGTTGCGTCTCTTATAGGAAAACTGGACATTATGCAACAGTGTCGCTTGAAAATCAAAAAATAATTACTGCAGAATGGTGTGAAAATTATTGTCAAAAAAAGTTTGCGAAAAGCGTCCTCGCAGTCGTGGCATCCTTCACCACAGCAACGAGTCCGCACATTCCGCTAAGAGAACGAACGCCTATTTGCAGGCTTTAAATTTGGAATCTCCTTGTGACTTATTTTCATTCCCAAGAATAAAAGATGAACTTAGAGATTTGAGATTCTTAAGCCCGGAAGCTGTAGTGAATGCATTCAACGAAGTCGTTGAAGAGGTCTCTAGCGAAGATTAGACCCAGTGCTTCACACCATGGATCCCACGAATGGTAAAATGTGTAAATAGTGAGCTATTTACTTTAAAAATCAATCAATTAATCATAAACATCTTATATATAAATAAAATATATATAAATTAATTACAAAAGTATTTTTATCAGAATCCACAAACTTGCAGCATGACCGAAGTATTAAACTCAAATAATTTGAGATTAGAATTTTGCAAATTTTTCAGTGGCATTTTTTTCAAATATGCTATTAATTAGCCTTAGTTGTATCGAAAATTCATAGATTTTTTATTTTGCTTTTAGTTAATTTTCTCAGTTTTTCTAGACATAAAAAACTTTTTCAAGCCTTAAGGGATATATTTTAAACTTATTACCTCAATTTTTAAAGCCGTTCTTCAGGTTCGCGCTTTGCGTTTGGCGTATCATTTTTATTTGAGATAGTCTTACTAACTTCCTCGTTTTGTACCATTTGACAACCCTGACGTAGAGGGACTACAGACCACAGTTCCATCCCTCCGACCTGGCTTAATTAACGTCGGCCCGATACGAATATTAAATGTTGGTAAATAGACATGTTCACTGTTACCAGCCCTGGGTAAACACAAAGGACAAATTTATTAGTAAATTATTTACTGAATTGAATTACGTATGTTTGCTATGCGTGAAACTTTAATCGCTATTCAAAATTTAATGTTAGAACGTTTGAAATTTTAACGCCTATTGTTTTAGATATTTGCATAAAGCGCATTGAATATATTATTTCACATTTGGATTATTTATCACCCCTGCGTCTGTTCGTGTTGGAATTGACTACATACGGTCTTAGGTTCAATGCCCGGGTCTAGTAGCTAAAAAATTGTTTTTTCAATTTTCTAATAAAAAAAGGAAGTGGGGTCAAATTGGCATTAGTTTTATTACCTATCACATTATAGAGTTATAGTATGTTATATTGCACTTCGACTAATAGTGGGTGTCCTGAACGTTACTTCAGGCATTTCACCATAACTAAAATATGCTTACTTACGGCCAATATTAATAATCAATCCTAATCCAGAACTTGCTGTCCAAGATTGATATTTTGATCCATTTTTATGATATCGCTTGCCAATAACATATCTGTGGACAGGATGAATATGGCAATTAGGTATAGGATAGGAAGACGGATAAGCAGCTATCTAGATTGCTTGAAATCCATCTCTAGAGAAATATTATTAACATTGGCCGTTATGTAGTGACTTTGAATATATTGATTTCGCATGTGAAGAATTACTAAGAACTATTTTAAAGACTATAATTGAAGTGAAACTTCTTTAGAATTGTTATTTCAAACCGGATGCAACGGAAAAAACGACAGATACAAAAACAAAACGACACAAATACAAAAATGTGTAGGATTATATATATTTATCTCATCCTTTTGTCGATTTACTGAAGTTTCACTTCTATCGTGTGTGAATCGCACACACTTTTTTTTAAGTTTTGTTTTAGTTTTGTAGGCGGAGCAGTAAGTACCTACATGTGGTGTGACTCTAAAACCGTCTACAACAGCGGCCGGCAAACCGCAGCCTGCGGCCCGTTTGCGTCCCGGCCCACCGACGTCTCACTAGTGGGCTGTGGCCCGTGAATGTTTTGTAAATCTGTACTAATATTATAAAGACAAAATGTTTGATTTTTTGTTTGTTTGTTTGAAATGAATAAGCTCCGAAACTACTGGACCGATTTCAAAAATTATTTCACCTTTTGAATGCTACATTATACCTGAGTGACATATGCTTTGTTTAATCAAAATCGGTAAAGTAAAAGCCAAAATACGCTGGCAAAGCTGCGTGGAACTGCTAGTCATTTATAAATATTCCTATTAAATACGGCATATAGTGTGAGTTTAGCCGAAATAACGCGTTTCTCTCTGCCCATTTTCATTTTTTCAATGGGATATGACCGATATTTATAGGTTTATTTGGTAAATATCCCAAGATGTGTGACCCCAACTTTGGTTTATTTTGCCGCCTTGTGGCCCTTGCCTGCCAATCTGGTCTACAATCATACCGTATTATCGTCCCGGTTAGAACTGACTTATAGTTGATATTATAGGCAACCAACGAGGATTTTATAAAGCAACCTTCACCATCATTGATAGAAGAGAGAGACCACGTGGATACTTTAGTAGTATTACATAAACCGGGTCTAATATTTGTAGCTGGAAACTACGATCAAGTTTGCGCTAGTCAATATCATAAAAAAGAAACGGCGAGTGGTAAATAGCTAATAACTCTAATCTTAATAGAAAACCGGTTCAGTCGAAGTTTCAAATGGAATGATGGTAACAGGAGATCCTTTAAGTTTTCCTGAAATTCTACCTAAGTTTCGACTATACAGTTGGTTGTATCAGTTCGGAACTAAGAGCTTTACATTTTCCCTGGAATACTACACACCTGTACAGAAAGTTCCAGCATTGGATGTTTTTTAGTCACTTACACAAAATAGATGACATTAGCTTTCGTATTACAGTCTTTTTTTTAATTTTTGTGCAAGGGCGTAAACGTCGACCTTATTATTATCAATATTATTTAACCGATTTCAATTAATTTTCATCAAGTTGTCATCCAATTTCATCGGATACAAATTATTTAAAAATAGACGTAACTACTAAAGTCGACATAATCTGACGTATCAGAGTCATAAAGCTTGTCCAAAAAAGCATTTTGCATACGTCAAAATTTTCTGGACCATTTTAAACTTTGTTTATCGTATCTGTAATACTCATTTTTAAATAGTTATAAACACAGAATCGGAAAAAAGCGGTTGTCTGTAAAGCCTGTTTACTGACCATAATTAAACGTGACAATGTCGTAAGAACGGACGGCGATTGTGCCTTTTTGTCGCTCGTTCCGCGCTCTCGCTTGCAATTCAAACCTTAAATAGAACGCCTCAGAGCGAGGTAACGCCGCATGAGTCATGTTTTTGGTGCGTGCAGCCGGCTCTATCGCATTAGAAGACGTTATCACGTCAAAAACATTATTCACATGGACCATTTTTCCCCGTGTTGGTCCGAGCTCCTTTGTAGAATAGACCATCTGCCTTCCTGTGCCAGGCAGCTCGTAAAAGGAGAGCATAGGCTTGCCGTCACTAGCACCGTGATATTTGACTAGGTGGTAAAATTTCGCAGCGACTCACCCGGATTGGTACCACCGNTTTACCTATTCCTGCCGCCATAACGTCATGACCTGTTCCGGTTCGGAGGGTAAGGTAGCCGGTAAACTTACTTTTGCTCGAGGCCTAACATCCCGACCTCTGGTTGGCAACGCACCATTACCACCTTTGGTGTCTCTAGGCGGCGGGAATTTCTTACCATCAGGAAATCCGTCTGCTTGTTTGCCTTCCAATGTGATAAAAAAAACCATACGAGTGGTAAATACTTGTGCGTGTCGACATTTTATGAATATCACAAAAAAAATGTTTTCTTTTTTCACTTTAAGGCTGGTCTCCCGTGGTTGACAGAATAGTGTAATTACCTACTGTTACCGCCTTACCTGTGACGCAGCTACAAAAAGGCATAAAAAGGTAAGCTACAGGGCTACAGGATACTAAAGCATTTTGTGTATATTACAAAAAATTTTCGCCTCTGTAGGGTTAACCTCTTACTCTTACGGCACTCTTGAACCTCGATTCAAGCAGTACTGTAAATTGGAATCAAGTACGTCATTTAAGGTACTCTTGAATACAATACTGGCGAATTGTTAACATTTAGGCAATAGTAAACAGTAAATTGCTTAATCGAATTTGTTAAATTAATTTGAAACTTCTTTTTAATTAGTTTATATATTTTTATAAAAGATTAATAATAGTATTAATATTGTTTAAAAGTGCCTAAAATGACATATACGATTCCTATTCTCATAATAATAAGTTTCAAGTATAAGCCTACTGTGGCTTAGAGGTCCGGCGTCGGACTTGACTTCTTAAGTTCCCGGGTTTGAGCCCCGGCTCGGGCAACAGGAAATGTGTACTTTAAATTTTTCAATAAAAATAACGTTGCTCATGAATGGACATTTGCCCCGTTGGCAATAGACTTATCACCTATCACATTTCGTGATAATATCAATATATCAATAGATATCCCATATACGTACATGGTCGTGAGTGACCAGGTTGTGTCTGTGCCTAAATCTTCGGGGATATGGGCGTGAAGACATAAATAAAGAAAAAATGTATATAACAGTTTATTTTGTATGGTGCCGGCGAAATTTCGAAAAATAATATTTTTTATAGAAAAGTGGTCATACATAATAGGTTTATTTAATATATACACCCTGACTTTTTAATCACCATCTAAATTTTAATATGTTTATCTTAAGTGAAAATAATTAAATACGTGTTTTTTCTTTTAGTATCCCTCAATACTAAAATATTAGGATATGACATCGCAAAGTCGTCTACAAAATATTGATGTTTAT
>NJDD01004020.1:27629-43391 GCA_002245505.1 Calephelis nemesis
AGGTAAGGCGGTGGTAAACTCTACCACCTAGTTAGATGTCACGGTATTAGTGACGGTGAGCCTAAGCTAGCCTTTTACGAGCTGCCTGGCAAGGAAGGCAGATGGTCTATTCTGCAAAGAAGCCCGGACCAACACGGGCTACATGAGTAATTGTTTATTACTTTAACCAGGTCTACATATTTAATTTATTATTTTCCTTTAAAACGTTGGCTGGTAGGAATTTCTTTCATTAGAGATAAACCCTTTGTATTTGTTGTATTTATTTTTAAGTTCGTTTTCTGTAATTTCTGGTGTGTGCAATACAGAGTTAATAATAATTACAAAAGGAAGTGCAAAAATTAGTACTTTTTATTTAAATAGTATAGACACCTCAAACAAAGTATGGAAATTCGTTACAATATTACGTAGCTTGAAACTAAGCAAAGTTGCATTATCCACCATTCAATTCTGTTAAACTCTCTATCGGCTTTAGAATTTCATGCAGCCAACTTAGAATATCTAACAGCGACATCTTTTGGTGAATCTCGAAACTTCCATTCAAAGTGTTCAGCTGAGTTTACAATCTGATAGTCACACCGAATACAATGGCCGTTGTTGTAATAGTTTAGTCGTTAACTAATAGAGTTAAAACATTCTAAACTGTGATAGAATTATAAAGATAACGTCTGTCTCTAATAGTTTGAATGGTTTTAACAGCATTGGAGACCAGAATCTGTAGAACAGAGATAATATGTCAAATACTGTAACACTTCAATGTGCACCAACACAAATAATTTTCAAATGTACAAAATTAAACCGAGTTAGCAAATATCTTCATAGGCAGAGTTACAACCAGGGTACCCACAACTAGCCGAAGACACAGAGACCAACAGTGTGATAGGTGACAAGCCTATCGTCAACCGGACACATATCAAATCCCGGGCAAAGTTATTTTTTATTAGAAAATTGAGGAAACACATTTTCTTTTGATTGCCCAACCCAGAAATCGACCCCCTCGACCCGAGACCTTACTCAAGTCTAACACTGGATCGCTAGACCCCAGAGGCGATCTAAAAGATTGATTCTATATCTGATTAATGTCTCAAGATGATTGACATACCAGCTTCAGTTTAAAAACTTACCAGTAACGTGTAAGGTATTATAGGTAAAGTTTATTTTGCAATAAGGATATCCGGCTTGTTTGCCTTTACTTGCCGCCATAATGCCCATTAATAACAGACATTTTTCGTCTTCGTCATGTTCTAGTTTGACGTGCTAGTGCCCATGAATGCTTATAGAGTATTTCCATGATGCTAAATGCCAACTTATAAACTTTTTTATTTTTTATGAGCTTATGGTAACCCCTCAGCCGCAGGGTAGTCGTCAGGTGGTAAATTCACACTTAATAAGCTTTATCTCAGTTTCTACAGTTTTTATCGTCAGAGCTTGCTCGAATTCTATTCTACACATAATTTATATGTACGTACTTGTACTTTCCCCATTTTCTATGATAATATTTTTAGCCGTCCGCCATTACAACTCGCTAAACCTATGTTTTCATATCTCAACCTCTTCATATCCCTATGTCTTACTATCTTGAAATCTGTATGCCTATTTGCCTACTGTAAAGGACTGAAATTTAAAATTATTTAGAAAATAATAATCTCTTGTTAAATAGTAGATATTTATATTCCTTGATACTAATCTTATGACGAAACGTCACTTTTCACCTAAATAAAAAGATTCTATTTCTAAATTTAAAAAAATTTGTTCTACCTTTTTGACAATTGCGCACAACGAACCGACTATATCTAAGCCAAGAAGCTTATCTATAAGCTTCTTCTAAACATACAAAAAAACATACCGTCGAATAGAGAACCTCCTCCTATTTTAGAGTCGGTAAAAAGAAAACGACCTAAGAAAAGATGGGTTGATATAGGAAAACAAGATATAGTTCCTAATAGGCTCACAGTCAGGAATGCTGAAAACTATATTTCTATAAGAAGCTCTACTGAGCATCTTCTTCGACATTACGATCTAGTCTATAGACTAATGAGTAATTCTAATTTCTCTTAATCTTCTAAGCTACAGTGTCTAAGTATAAGTCCATCAACTTTTACTGTCACTTGATTTTGGCACTAGCACTTTGTGAATCTACACAACACTACACTAGTTCATATGGCTTTGTCCTTTTCAGCCTTCTCATTGTACCTGTGATATCGAGGAGCTGGATTGCCTCGATGTTCACATGATGGTGAAGTCTATGGTGATGAGCTTCTGCACTTTTTTTTATAACGTTACTGACAAACTCCACTTTGAGATCCCGATGGAGGTCATCATTTCTTATGTACCAGGGTGCATTTGCAATATTTCTAAGCACTTTGTTTTGAAAAAGTAAATGTGGAAAAAATTATGTGGCGTTTCTTGGTCTAAACGTTAGGAACTTATAATTGATACTATTATGATGATAATGACGATGATTGTAACAACATTTGAGAGAACATTTATCACCTAGAGAAAATGATGGATATTGGCATTGGTAGTTTGTTTAAGATAATGTAATAATTTTATATATTCAATTACGCAAATTAATCTAGGGTTCACTGTTGTCTAACGGCCAATGTTAATAATATTTCTCTAAAGATGGATTTCAAGCAATCTAGATAGCTGCGTATCCGCCGGCCTATCCTATACCTAATTGCCATATTCATCCTGTCCATAGATATGTTATTGGCAAGCGATATCATAAAAATGGATCAAAATATCGATCTTGGACAGCAAGTTTTGGATTAGGATTGATTATTAATATTGGACGTAAATCAAATAGCTGGCCGCATTCATTACAGTGAAATCCTAGAAAAAGTGGGATTAAAAGAATTTGTAAGTATTAAAATAAGAAAAGGTGTGCTCTACTGGTTCATTCATGTGAAAAGAATGACATATGAAAGATTGACAAAGCAGATGTACAAATCGAATGTGGACGGATGTTCGACCTACCGGGGAGACCTAGATTGACATTCCACGATCAAATCGCTCGGGTTTTATTTGAGAATGGTGTCAAGAGTCTCCGAAATCAGCATCTTTGTATGAAATTGGAGGAAGCCAGACAGGTCTGCAAGGATCGTGAGTGATATTTGGCACTTGATACTCTCTGCCTACTTGCAGAGGCTTAGCTTGAAGATATGTATTTATAAATTGATCTAACCCAATTAAATAAGCAAATCATGTAATTGGTGTTTGTTATCAATAATACTGGAATAACTTTAATAATAGGTGTTGATGTATTCACTAGCGGCACGCCCCTGCTTTGCACTGTTATGAAATTTACTTACATATAAACCTTCCTTTTCAATAACTTTATCTATTAAAAAACTCCATCAAAATCTGTTGCGACTTTGTTTTATACTATGTAGTGATGATACAAACGCCTACCTCCGTTGGAAATCGAACCCGAGTCATATCGTTAGTATGTGGCGTTAATCGTCTTCTGAACAAGGCGAGGCGAATAATGGATGAGTCATTTTATATATTCGGATAAAAAAGTTGAGTTCATAACCCGAATATCGACCGTTATGACTCACTACGAGATTATTATCATATTATTTCACACTACTTAACCCGACTTACTCGATGCATATAAATGTAATAGCCCCTCATGCAACTGCCCGCTTT
Organism: Calephelis nemesis; assembly: GCA_002245505.1. Classification (NCBI taxonomy): domain Eukaryota; kingdom Metazoa; phylum Arthropoda; class Insecta; order Lepidoptera; family Riodinidae; genus Calephelis; species Calephelis nemesis. The sequence goes on from NJDD01004020.1 coordinate 31,281, forward strand.
TTAATATCCGATATACATAATTCGGTATGTTATCTCCACTCCAACTCCCTTGTGTAGTTCGTAGAAATGTTCCCCGTGTTGGTCTGGGCTCCTTTGCAGAATAGACCATCTGCCTTTCTGCCTGGTAGCTCGTAAACACTAACTAACTAACACCATGATATAGGTTGTAGAGTTTCGTAACGACTCGCCCGGGTTGGTACCACTGTCCTACATACTCCTGCCACCATAACGTCCGATGCTTGCCTTTGACGTGTTCCGGTTCGGAGGGTAAGGTAGCCGGAAAACTTAACTTTGCTCAAGGCCTGACATCCCGGGCTCAGGTTGGCAACGCACCATTTTTGGTGTCTCTAGGCGGCGTGAATTTCTTACCATCAGGAATACCGTCTGCTTGTTTGCCTTCCATTATCATAAAAAAAGTACTACTTACTAGTGCCTTGATGTTTTAAGGCTGTCTCCAGATCGCTCTATTCTGAAGTAAAATCTTACTGTTGAAGTTTGAGAAGTTCTCGAGTCCTGCAAAGCGAAGCTTCATCTGAGATGTGTGGAGGATGATTTTTACAGAGTCTTCATAAGAACCACCTTCCATATGACATAATTTGTTGATGTTGAATCCTTGTTGTCTTAGTAATAAACTAGACTAATGTAAGAGTAAAAAGCCTGTATAGAAGCTTGTAATGAATACTTTACCAATTTACACATATTACATTTACAATATCGCCTCTGTGGTCTAGCGGTTCAGTTGTTGGACTTGACTGCATGAGGTCCCGGGTTCGAATCCCGGGTCGGGCAACATAAAGAAAATTCGGTTTTTCTGATTTTCTAATAAAAAAATTGTTGCTCGGGATAGGATATGTGCCCGGTTGGCGATAGGCTTGCCACCTATCACATTGTGGGACTTAGTATCTTCGGCTAGTCGTGGGTGCCCTGGGGATATGGGCGTGAAGATTCTTTTTTTTACCAATTTGAACCGAGAAAATTTTGTTTTATTATTTTATTAATAGATAGAAGATCAATAGAAGCAGGAAACACCACACGTACATGGAGAAAGAAATATTTATAGAGCGAAGCGAATTATAGAGTGAAATCCGTAAATGTTGACGACACTAACAATAAAAATGCCGTTATAACAAAGTCGTATGGAATACTTAGAATTTTTCAATAGGTATGTGTGTAGTGGCCAAATGTCGTGTTTGCAGTTAATTTTAAATACTAATTGTAGTGTTTGGGTGCATATATTAGTAATGCAGGTAAGGATAAATGTACGCTGGAGTTGGATTTGCAAGCCATTTGCGCATGCGCTGGACAGTCGCAATAATTTAAATTTAGAATCGTCGCCGGAATAATGCTGGCCTATTTATTTTTGATCCACCGCAAACGGCAGATTTAAGAAGTCGACTATTGATATACGCGAAGAAGAAAGTGAAGTTCACTGCTATATTTTGTTTCTTTGTGATATGGATTTTTTTTCACAGTGTTAGTGCTTGAAATAACCGTCGATGTTTGTGTCGAAAATGTATGCCACTTTTACCATTGCGTTTGTTTTACTAAATCAAGGTATTAAGTATTTTAATAAGTACTCCTTTATTGCTTTACATTTGTTTGTATTAAGTATACTAAAATATAAGTATTTTTATCAAATAAGTTTTATTTTATTTAGAAATCTAGCTTTGAAACTGAATGCTAATTTTAATGTTCTAAAATCAAAAATAATATTTTTTTTTGGTTATTAATGTTTTTGTCAAGACACTGACTTCTTGTTGTGTAGTGTTTTTGGGACTTTGTTTATATACACATAAAGTTAATTGTGTATCATATGAACCAAAAATGTTTTAAGAAAAAGCGTTAAATATTTTTAAACACCTTTGGAACTGTATGGTTAGTAACAAGATTTATTATAATTCATACAATACATACAAGGTCTCAACCATTGTTTCTTAATAATCTAGGTAGATGTATGTCAATATAGGCACTCCAGTCACCAAGATAGAAAAAGTATTGATAGTATTTATAAATTTATTACGTTTTCTAGTGGGAAGTGTCCGCATCACAGAACTACAAGTGCCAGGACATGCAGAGGAAGGGGGATCAGCGTTGCTCGGGTGCATGTACGACTTGGAAGGGGAAGACCTCTACTCCCTCAAGTGGTACAAAGATGACGATGAGTTCTACCGATACGTGCCTTCGAATGCTGAACCAATTAACGTTTTTCCTGTAACTGGGTTTACTGTTAACGTAAGTCCCTTTGTTTATCTTCCTGTTGATAATAGACCTTTCTGCCTGGCATCTCGTAGAAAGCATAGATAAATTCAATGAGATATAACCCTCAAGACCACCGGTGGCAGGAGCTCTGCAGCAACTTGCTCAGTGTCGGGATCCAAAGCGCTACCTGTTCTTGCTGCCTTATGCCCGTTTCCTATATTTAAAAAACCTAGTCATTTTTTCTTTCGAGCAGTAGTCTTTTTGTACGAATAGTAAAAATGTAACTATGGTCGTTCGTTGTCTATTTATAACTCAAAGCATTTTGATTAACTATGAGCAACGACTCGTTACTTTTAGATAAACAACTAATGGTTATACTAACGGATTATGGTTCGCTGATTACAGGAACCGAGCTATAATGACAGAGTTTGACGTTGTTGTGTTAAGGTCCGAAGAATAATGTAGCTGGTAAATTGGTTTTGCAGTTGCAGCTAGTCCTTGTAAAAAAATCATTGTATCTACAACAACTGTCCATAGGTGACGTTCTCCATAATATATTGATTCAAGTAGCTCATCCATCATCCATGTTACAGCTGACTCTTCCAAATATTTAATTATTTATACCATCATTCTTCGAAATTTTCACAAATTAAAAAAAAAACATGGTTAATCACATAAAATTGTTTACAACAAAATTGCTAAAACCGAATAGGAGTTAATTGAATTGGTTTATTAGTTTATTCTGTAAACTGTAAAAACTGGAATTCAGAAAAATATCACAAAAATATACATAAAAATAAAAAGTAAAAAAATATTTGGTGTAGGTAACGTGTATATTTTGGATATATGTATTTTGATAATTTATTATAAGAATTAAATAGATATTTAGTAATACATTTAAATGATATATTTTTGAACAGCTATCGGGATCATCAAACTCTATGGTGGCCCTCGAGCATTTGACCCGCGAAGCAGCTGGTGTCTACAGGTGTGAAGTCTCCGGTGAAGCGCCATCTTTCGCTTATTCAATACAAGATAAGGCTTTAAACATTCACTGTAAGTCTCTTTATTTAATAACTAAGGTTGTCTGGCAGAGATAGCTCTGACGCTTGGAAAAGTAAGTTATACTTCCAAAGTAAAAAAAAGTAAGTTATACTACTTAATTTTATTGTGATTAATCTTAAGATTTTTAATAATGCGTAACTTTTGTTAATCGATTGGTTCATCAATGGCCAAGTAATCGCATAACAAATAGGAAAATAAATAATAATAAACGAAGTTGAATTGACAACATCCTGTTTTGGAGTCGATTAAAAATATTATGACATTTTTATACTTTTATTGTGAGAGTTACTTGTTGACAAAATGCTGGATCTTTTTCCAAAAATCTTTAACAATGAGACTATACCTAAATATGTAGTGTTAGCCATTAGATGTAGCAATTTAAAAAAAATACTACATTTCTCTTCAAATTTAAGTAAAAACTTAACCATGTAAGATATACAACGACACCATAAGATTCAATCAAGCAGATAATTGGTCCTGACTTTCAACATTCACCATTATAGATGCTTTTATACAAATAGCAAATTTTGTAACATATTACAATTTAAATTAACTTTGACATAAATGAGTTTGTATATTTAAACAGGATTATTACAAAAATCATATTAACCTTCAAATTGGGAAAATTACGATGGGGTTGCCATGTCTTAGTACAAAACCCTTTTAACCCCTAAGATTATAAAAATGTTAAAAATGTACGTCATAATCTTCAAATGACATTTTAAGTAATTAGTTGCGTTCTCATAGGCTTTTCATCTTAACCGACTTTATGTCATAAGGTACATTTAAAGGATACAATTATTGTTATATTACTTTCACATATTGGGCTAATGTAAGCGCAGGAAAACTAAGAAAAAAATAGTTAATTTCAATATTATGTGGTTAACTAGCGGCCCTTCCCGGCTAGGCATGGTTATGTAATATACTTACAAACCTTCCTCTTCAATCACTTTATCTATTAAAAAAACGCATCAAATTTCGTTGCGTAATTTTATAGATTTAAGCATACAAAGGGCATAAGGACAGAGAAAGCGACTTTATTTTATACTATGTAGTGAACAGGTACACAAGAAATGAGTATTTTCCCTAATTTTTTGGACAATTTAGTATCAACACTAGACTTGTTGGCAATGAACCCTCTTCAGAAGTACACCCTTACAAAAAAAGTTTATAAATGACAAAGAAATCGACTAGGTAGGTACGTACCTAGTTCAAATAGACATCAAACCTTCTTCTTTTTTCAAATTTATTTTAAAAATAATTTCTAACAGACGTTGTGTGTACCTACCGAAAAGAATTAAACCGATTTCACACCCACTTGAACTCTCTGGATAAAAAAAAATCACTAGGAATTCATGTATGTTATTATGTTATGTCATATATGTTTTTTTTTCTGATATTGGAAGGCAAACAAGCAGACGGATTTCCTGATGGTAAGAAATTCACGCCGCCTAGAGACACCAACGGCGGTAATGGTGCGTTGCTCACCTGAGGCCGGTATGTTAGGCCTCGAGCAAAAGTAAGTTTACCGGCTACCTTACCTTCCGAACCGGAACACGTCATGACGTTATGGCGGCAGGAATAGGTAAGGCGGTGGTACCAATCCGGTCGAGTCGCTGCTAAACTCTACCACCTAGTCAGAATTCACAGTGTTAGTGACGGTGAGCCTTTGCTCACCTTTTACGAGCTGCCTGGCAAGGAAGGCAGATGGTCTATTCTACAAAGGAGCCCGGACCAACACGGGGAATCCGGACCAACAAGAGGATGTTATGTTTATTTACCTTTCAGCATCATAAAAGAAAACATATCTTAGCTGTTTTAATATTAATTAATTGTTTTTTTTTAATTTTTCAGTACTTCCAAAGAGCAAACCCCGTGTCACAGGACTCCGCGATGAATATCAAGTAGGTGATACTCTGGCTGTAAACTGCACTTCCTTAAGAAGCAGGCCGGCAGCTCAATTGAAATGGCTCGTGAACGATGTGCCAGTGCCAGTGGAGCATCTGCGGGGACCTTGGCAGCGGATATCACGGGAGCGACCAGACGCACATGACTTCACCTTAGGACTTGGGTTCATCTTGAGACCACATCATTTTCAGCAAGGAGTAATGAGGCTTAAAGTAAGTTTAACAAAATCTGAAACTCGCATTACCCAACCTCCTTCTTAATAAACATAGACTAACTTAGGAGTAAACTTAATTTGGTATTATAGTCCGTAACACATTGTAATAAAAAATATTAAAGCAATTCAAAACCTTGTAATACTTTACTCCGTGCTTATGTAGTATCACGGTAACGGTCAATCGTGTAAAAATCTTGTAAAAAAAAATGCATGTTATGAAAATGTTGAAATATTGTAATGTTTTTTATGTGAATTCTTAGTTACTTCTTCTTTTTCGTGAGTTTTTCTCTGGACGAATTGCACAAAATGAATCTAACCCTAAAGCAAGTAAATTTTATACACCCTGACTTTTTAATCACCATCCAAATTTTAATATGTTGATCTTAAGTGAAAATAATTAAATACGTGTTTTTTCTTTTAGTATCCCTCAATACTAAAATATTAAGATATGACATCGCAAAGTCGCCTACAAAGTACCGTACCTACGCGCTGAGTGCTCTGACATGCTAGATAGCTACCTGCTAGATACCTATTTTTTTTTCATAAATGGACTTATCTATAGATACTTTATGCCCAGAAAAAATTTGGGTGGTGATAAAAAAATCTTGCTGTATGCTTGTATTATGGGTGTTCGTCAACGATACTAATACATAAAAGTACTTATATAGATACCAGAACAAATTTAATAAACACTCAGACCTGGAAATCCAGACATCTAGATGTTCATTTCACAAATGTCTGCCCCGTCAAAAATCGACTTCGCTCCACTATGTTTGTCGGTGGCAGTAGACGTGTATGCTAACCGTTCACCAACAAGGTGTTGACTGTTTTTTAAATTTTACATATAAACCGCCGGAAAAATACGAAATGTGAAGCGTGAATCAGTATTTTCATTTTAATTTAAGTACCTAGATTAATTTTAAAGAATGCACGTTTATGACTTCGCACATTAGCGAAGGTATTTTTTTTATGATAGTGAAAGGCAAACAAGCAGACGGATTTCCTGATGGTAAGAAATTCCCGCCGCCTAGAGACACCAAAGGTGGTAATGGTGCGTTGCCAATCAGAGGTCGGGATGTTAGGCCTCGAGCAAAAGTAAGTTTACCGGCTACCTTACCCTTCGAACCGGAACACGTCATGACGTTATGGCGGCAGGAATAGGTAAGGCGGTGGTACCAATCCGGGTGAGTCGCTGCGAAACTCTACCACCTAGTCAGATGTCACGGTGTTAGTGATGTCTATGCATATAGTGATGAAGCCTATGCTCGCCTTTTACGAGCTGCCTGGCACAGAAAGGCAGATGATCTATTCTACAAAGGAGCCCGGACCAACAGGTATCTTCATTTAATTAGAAACTGTCTGCAATAAACAAAATGCCAAAGAATTAAAAAAGGTTGACTGATTGGGTGTTAAAATCAACCTAAAATAAGAACTACAAATAAGGAAATGCCATTAATCTGAAGTTATTTAAACATTAAAAAAAATATTTATGTTTGTGCATTCAGTTTTAACCCTAAACGCAAAATAAATGGTTTTTGACGTATCTGAGTGTATGTGTGGTGTATTTCTGTGGCTTGGTAAGTCGTAACTATTAAACGGATGGACCGATTTCGATGCTGATTTTTTGTTTCAAAGCTTACGTGATCGACATGGTTCTTAACTACATTACGTTTATTTTTATACATTATATTATAAGACACTATAAAACGCCCTTAAAATTGTTTTTTTTTTCACTTGACTTAGCTTTTAAAGAATAAACTCTGCCTCTAATTCACTTACTAAAATCTTCGGAGGACTGAGTCGCCATAGTTAATAATGTAACCTGTCAAATAATAAGTTTGTATTCTAGTCGCCTCTGTGGTCGAGCGGTCCGGGTGTTGGACTTGACTGCATGAGGTCTCGGGTTCGAATCCCGGGGTCGGCCAACAAAAAGAAAATTGGATTTCTCCAATTTTCTAATAAAAAAAAAAGTTGGTTGGGATAGGAAACGTGCCCGGTTGGCCATAGGCTTGCCACCTATCACATTATGGGACTTAGTATCTTCGGCTAGTCGTGGGTGCCCTGGTTGTGCCTCTGCCTACCACTTCGGGGATATGGGCGTGAAGATACTTTTGTATCCTAGCTTTTTTAGTTTATCCTGTACGCAGCAAGTCCTATGAGAAAAAAAATATGTTTTTTATGTAAATACGCTGAACACTGTTTCAAAATTTAAACACCTATTTTGGAAGGACCCAATATAGCTTTTGTAGGGGGTTATTGAACATTTTTAATGTTTGGATTATTAATAACACTTTTTGAAGTGAAACTTCTTTATCGGGGTTGGAAAAAAATTTGTGTAACATTTTTTCGTTACTCGTCACATTTTCCCGTTACGCGCCATCTTTGTTCTTATCCATACCACGCGTGATTCGAAGTAAACTTTCTCCAGCGGAGTAGGGATTGGCAATAAACTTTACTTAACCAATTTCTGTAAAGTTGCATATAGTAAATATTTTTTTGAAAAATAACGTCATAAAGAAGTTTCACTTCTTCACTTCTTACGAGTGTACGCTAGTGCACGCACACATTTTTTTTTATATTTCAGTGTCATGCAGCCATAGCACCCTTATACCAAAATGAAGTCACTTATCACATCGCCCAAGTAAATGACCTAACGCCTACCGAGAACTTTGAGGATTTTGAAAGATTTAATTTATATGAAAATACTTACAATAAAGAAGATGCTGGCATAGCGTTATCAACAAAATCTGATATTGAATTGGTTCTTAAAGGTAAGAGAAGCTTTTTTAATACTAGCTGTATTCCGCGTCGTTGCCCGCGTTGTCAATGCTCCCGCAGGAACATTTATGGGAATAAAATCTATCCTATTTGCTAATCTAAGTTGCCCTCTATGAGTGTGTAAATTTCATGCAAATCGGTTTATCAGTTTTTGCTTGAATGGGTAACAAACAAACATACAAACTAATGACTAGCTCAAGACAATTTTATCTAAGAGATGAGCAAATATTCGCTATTTCACGTACATCGTGACTTCTAAGTAGGTTAGTTCTGTGACAACTTGTCTGAATAAATTGCACTAGTATCTATTATAAATACGAAAGTTTGTCTATCTTCTGTGCTTTTACGGCTAAACAGCTGAACTGATTTTGATAAAATTAGATGTTCTATCTAATTACAGGAAGAGACAAGCTCAAACATAGCCAAATGAATAAATATACTGGGGGATGAAAATTTGTATTAAAACCTATTTTACGCTGACAAAGTTGCGGGCAAAAACTAGTTAAACATATGGCAGTACATTACCCAACCTTCGTATTACATGTTTAGGTCCTACGTACTATTGACCTAATTTATAAAAAAAAGTTTATTATTGAGTACCTTTTCAAAATTTCCTTCAAAGTCTAACAAGCATACTTAATATCAGTATTATTGTCCGTCTGTCGATATTTTTAACTCAAAGGTATTTATTTGCAACTAATACTTAACTGAAAATCTATTTGAAAATAATAGTTTCAAAAATCGGTTAATACTAAATTAAACTACTTAATACTTGAAATCATGTACCTGAGGTTAGAACGACGGTGACCGACTGTTATTATCCACTCCTGATTGTTTTCACTCTAAACTCTGCTAAATAATGTTTCTTGCTTCCTTTTTTTAACTATAAAGCTGTTTAGAGTATATTTTAGGATGTTGACCTATTTTTTTCATTCAATAATATCTTTTCGCTATCCGTACTTTAAAATTCTAATTGCTCTAAATGTACTGTATGGTAATAACAGGCTCATTTTGATTGGTTGTGAAGTCCCACATGCTAAATGGAAACTTAAGGTCATGGCACACTATCTCGACACCGCCACAGCACCGCTACAACCAGTAATTAATTTGTACTTCAAATTTGAGCATTAAATCGTGTGCTTTGAAGTCATTCAATGCATTTGCATTCCATATTGACATTATTATTTAATAATAATGTCAATATCGAAAAGCTTCCAGAGGCTACGGTACAACTCATTACAAACAACAACGTCAATGTACCGTCGTCAATGTGTCGTAAGCTTGTTCAATCATAAGTGCTATTAAAAAACTGCGACCGGCGTGCGGCTTGCGTGCGTGCATCTCGCTAATGACGCGAAGATAGCTCGCTGATGCCGTGATGTTGATGTGCTGTTGCGGTGACGAAAAAGTGTGCCATGATCTTTATGGATGATTTTCTACCGCTCCTCGCCTACGTCCCTGTGTCAGTTCTACAAATCGCTTCGTGTTCGAGAGGACTCGAGGCTTACTACCGTTTTTATGCCGCTTACGGAGAGTACCCGCATGTTGTACGCTGACCGAGTTATCGACCATTGAAACCAGAATCGTAATAACTTTTTTAATTTTGCTTTCAGATCACGGTGCAAAAACACTGAACATGCCAGTACTTACTAGTTTTTTAACTATAATTATCTTATATCTTGCTCTTTAAGAGTAAATCATGAGCAAAACCATTCAAGTCAACAATATCTGTGAAAATATAATCAAAGTTATTGAAGAAGAAGGGCAACTTCTCTATTATTAACCAAACTAAAGCCAAATTATCAGTTAAAAATAAACTTTTTGTATATAAGCAAGTTCTAAGACCAATATGGTATCAAATGGCCCAACCATTTATGCCAAGAAATGCTATTTTCAATACACTGTAATACTGTACTGTTGGATTCATCTAAAAGTTTTAAAATCAAGTACTCAGAGACATTAACTAGCAATGTAAGAAACGATGATCTCCATCGGGATTTGTAAACTATATTCGACTCAAGGCTTCCTTTTATTGTTTAGACAATAATTGAAAAGACACTTAGATTGAGATGAAACATTAAATCAATTGAAGGCACTAATGATTATTAAATGTATAAAACGTATGCATGTTACGCTAAGCATTTATTTTTAAGCCATTTTCAAAATGTAATTACATAAATATTTTATGGAAATAAAAGCTGTTATTTTTTTTTTGTATTTTATTTAATTAATGTGGAAAGAATTAGTGGTAGATACCCGGGGACACCTAGGTTGACATTCCACGATCATATTGATCGGGTTTTATCAGAGAGTCAAAAGTCTCCGAAACCGGCGTGTTTGTATGAAAAGGGTAATGAATATGAAGGCAGCTAGGCAGGTACGTAAGGATGCCGAAATTTGGTACTCGATACTCTGTGCCTATCGTGTAAGGAACTTGGCGTGAAGATAAGTAAGTTGTTTTTGTCCTACGCTGTTAAACAGTGAAGTTGCCATTTTCAGTGCAGTAAAAATGAAAGACAAGAAAACAATATTTAAATCATATTTTTCACGGACGCAACTTCACCTAGGACAACAATAAAATAGGATCTGATAGTCTAAAGATTTTTTCATTTTATTGCTCTGAAGATGATACTAGCAATCTAAAGTAGGTACCTATTGTGTAGGCTCAGTTATGTATTCTGTTATGATTGTTATCTCTATCTATAGTTGTATTAAATAGGTTGTAAAATAATCGACTAATTAAATAATAAAGTTTTGGCAATGTTGTCGTCCAATTTAAGGATTTTCAAAAATCATTAAAAATAAACCGCGAATTGAAACTAACGAAAACTTTACAAAACGAAATACGTAGACACTTTTAACACACTTACAACTTGATTTGACACTAACACAAGTTAGATCTTTTTTAAATAACAGTTGTAGTTTTCCACAATACACTGTTTTTTTCCTGGACATTTATACAAATTGTGTCTATCCCCAAAGTAAGCAAATTATATGCTTGTGTAATGAATGTTAGTCAACGATGCTAATACATAGAAATACTTTCATAGATACCAGAATAAATTTAAAAAAATATAAAAAATAGTATAAAAATATAACGACAAGAAAATTTTACTAAGTGCGGACGATGAAAAGTGTAAGCTTAAAAATTTGGGAATGTCAAAGGGTCTTCTAAATCTTTAATTATAGATTTACATACCTGAACTTCAACATAGCTTTTAAGTATTTTGTATTTAACATAAGTATTTTGTTTTTTACTCCCTAAAAATGAATTTTTTTTCTAGATATAAGTAAAACCTTCGAGTATTATACAAGAATCTTTATTTACAATCAAATATATACAACGAGCAAGGTCAGCAGTTTAGGTTTCATTTCATGAATAGGTTAATATCCAGACCCTCGCGCACCACTAGGCCCGCCACTGGGATAGCCATCGTCACCACCTCCAAACCCACTACCACTACCACCTCTGCTTCCTCCACGAGATCCTGAACCCCTGTTTGATTGGGGACCACCGCTTGAGTAACCACCGTTACCACCAGATTGGTAGCCACCGTCACCTCCAGAATAACCTCTTCCACCTTGCGATCCGGGGAAACCTTGACCTCTGCCGCCAGGCCCACCAGACGGATAACCTTCACCTAAGTCTTCCCCTGAACCAGGATAGCCTTGAGATCCGCTTGGACCTTGACCAAAACCTAAAACGGAATGTTTGTTTTCAGTAAGAATATTTATTAATACAATACACTCAGTACAATCAGTTTACAGAAACTTGCATAATTGGCTTAACATTCCAACAGGACAGCTACGCATCTATAACATCTATAGTGTTTATAGGCCACGTTTGTCTCTTAACATAACAAGACCCAGGTGCATGTTCGCTGATAACTGGCATAAAAAACTTTTAGCTTTTAACGACCGCTAACTACTACCTAAATCAACTCACT
>NJDD01004020.1:43480-54391 GCA_002245505.1 Calephelis nemesis
TTCCTGTGCCAGGCAGCTCGTAAAAGGCGAGCATAGGCTTGCCGTCACTAACACCGTGACATCTGACTAGCTGGTAGAGTTTCGCAGCGACTCACCCGGATTGGTACCACCGCCTTACCTATTCCTACCGCCACAACGTCATGACGTGTTACGGTTCGGAGGGTAAGGTAGCCGGTTAACTTACTTTTGCTTGAGGCCTAACATCCCGGCCTCTGGTTGGCAACGCACCATTACCATCTTTGGTGTCTCTAGGCGGTGGGAATTTCTTACCATCAGGAAATCCGTCTGCTTGTTTGCCTTCCAATGTTATAAAAAAAAAACTTTCCAACTCCAACATTTGCAAACTTTTGCAGTTGGAATTTTTATTTTTAACTTTTATGGACGAACTTCAGTGTACATAACAAATAAAGAGTAAAAACTCTGTAAAAAGTTATACGTAGTCTCACCATAAAATGAACACAAAAAATAAAAGCACGTTAAAATGTGAGTGAAGTGCTGAATTCGCTAAGATTTCTGCTAGCGCCTTAACTATTACTGTTGCCATAACGTCAATTCTCGCCATTGTCATGTTCCACACTGGAGAGTAGGGTAGGCAGAAGACATGCACACGTGGGCTAAGTGCATAAGATATCGACCCTGTAACATCTACGGTGTCCATCGATAAGTGTAGTTTCTAACCATCATTACAGCCGCCTGGAATCAACGGATTACAAATGAAGGCTCACTAATACCTGGTTGCTGGTATCGTCCGCTCGGTCCACCACTTGGGTATCCCCCATCAGCATTAGCCCCCCCAAAAGCATCAGCGTTAGCACCTCCTTGACCAGCTCCACCTCGTGGGTAACCCTGGTTTCCCCCTTGGCCTGCTCCTATAACGACATATTAATATTATAAACCACGTTTCTAGCCAATAACCAGAATTATCCAAAATCTATCCATATTTTTTTCAGTAGATAGAAAAACGCAACATGCGGGCGATTTTTTCTCGTAGAAGGAAATTTCCGCTGCCTATGCAAAAATCTGTTGTTACAGTGTATGCTTAATTAGAATATGAATATCGATCGTCATTGTTTCAGTCCTTGACTATCCACTGATCCTTGTAGTGCTCTTAAGATATCAGCATACTTCAGGTTCGAGTAGCCTTTTGAAAATATTCTTTTAAAATTTCAATATTACCTCGACCAAAGCCAGATCCAAAACCTCCTGCGCCTCCTGCACCTCCAGCACCTCCTGTAAAATTTGTATATTAATATCACTTTGAATCTGACCACCTCTTTGTTCGAAGGATTAGCTTACATGCCTTACTCCACCGACTAATTGTAAGCTACGGATTCGATTCTCAACGATGGCAACCCTTTGATGTTGGTATTTCATCAATCTTATGCATTTATTTGATTATTTTTATGTGTTAATATATTTGGATAGCACATATAAAAGTCAATTTGTGTCGTTTGTCAAGGAACAAGAACTTTACTGATACTATTTTTTATCAAATTATAAACCAATTTTTTTACAACCAAATTTTTTTTTTACTTAACAATTAGCGTGATTTACACTTTAAAAAAGTTACTTCATGTTTGGAAATGTTTTTTTACTACCGCGTAATGCGACGTTTGTTAATTTTTTTAATCGAAAGTTTTTATTTATAGACTGACAAAATTTGTCTTTTTTAGATAGGTAGTAACTTATTAACATTATTTAGAGAACATTACTTAGAGTAATGAAAGTTGCAAGTACAAAAATCCAATAATACAAAATCATTCAAATTTAAATCTATTCTATAAAGTTTTGATAGTTTGAATTTGCCAAACCGTCTGACGGTAATGAACTGAAATGGGTCAGGTGTTTAAGAAGAGTTACTTTTCGCGCACAGAATCACTTATTCTAAAAAAGAATAGGTTTAATCAGCAGTTATCACTAAAACATTTCAACCTTACCACAACTGGAACTGAAAATAAAATTTTCTAAAACATAGCTCCAAACAAACCCTCGTATCGTATTTGTGGCTTATATCCGTCTTGATCGGCTTCATACTCTACCACCTGCTTTCTCCCGTCTGGTAGAACAACGTTATATTCGCCTGTGGTGAGGTCTCCGTCGCGTTGTTCAGAATGGCCAAATTTAGTACCCGTTTCAGCATCGTCCACCTCATAGCTAAACTCATACTTAGCTGGCCCCTGCAACAATTCAAACCAAGTCTTAACAAGGCTACTTAAAATTCAGTAGTACTGTGCAACAGCTCACTCGGATTAGTATCCTGGTACTTTTTCTGCTGGCATAGCAGCTGTCTGCTGTCATAGCAGTCTGTCTGTCTTGCTGTCATAGCAGCAGCGCACGCCATTTCTGCGTTTCGTACTAAAGGGTAGGACTTTTTCTGCTGTCATAGCAGTCACGCACGCCGTTGCTGCATTTCGTTCTAAAGAGAAGGTTGTCAAAAGTATGATGCATCAAAAAATTGGTTACTGTAGCCAGCAGGCGATGATTGTCTCCCCCAATACCTATTCATATCTATATATATAAAAGAATTTCGTGTAAGTTACACTACTTATAACACAAGAACGGCTGAATTAATTTAGCTAAAACCTGATGGAAAGGTAGCTTAGAACCATTAGACGAACATAAGATTATTTTTATCCCGCTATATAATAAGGAAACTAGAAAAATCAAAGTTTCATTTTTCCCATACAAACTGAACGGGCGGAACGAAGTTTGCCAGAACAGCTAGTTACATCTAAGAACCATCTCGACAACGTAATTTTTTAAACAAAACAAACAAACACGTCAAACTTGAAACGCCCTTCTGCTTTATTTAGTAAAACGTCGTTATGGAGCACTGTAGTTATTAGAAGCTTGTTGTAGTTTTTCAGATTTACACACTTTGAAATCTTTAAGAGGATAATCATTTGTTAAAACTTATTAACGCATTCGATGGTACAGATGTCCGTGGGTGACAATAAATATAGTTTCTCGCAATCCACCTGCGTTTTTCTCTTGTAGACAAAAAAATAATTAAATATTATCTAAATCACACTTACATTAGAATCATCAACCCCTGATCCACGATTTAAATTACCATTTAAATCATTACCGAAATCAGGGGTGCCGTATGATGAAGATGGTCTTCTGGAACCTTGGCCTTGTGGACCACCACTGCCAAAGCCAGAACCCTGCGATCCGCCTGGTGCACCATATGCAGAGTCGGGCCTTTGGGAACCACGTCCACCGAAACCACCATTACGTCCATTATTAGAAAGCTGCTGGTTTGGGGCTCCATACGTTGATTGTGGAGACTGTCCAGAGCCAAATCCTGAAGAAGAATCCTGTGGGCCAAAGGAATTTGGGCTACCGTATTGTGCACTCGGTACGTTTCCTTGTCCTTGACCACGACCTCGTTGAGAGCCACCTCTTCCAGAGCCTTGTCCAGGAGGGCCATATTCCGCAGAAGGATTTATAGGTTGAGAATCAAAGCCTCCTGGAGAACCACCAAAATTCCCACCAGCACCAGACGGGTTAAATCCTCCATCCGATCTCCCACGGCCTGAGTTCGGGGATCCATATTCACTGGAGGGTCTTCCAGATCCAGACGATGGAGGTAGGTAACTGCTAACTGGTGGTTCGCAATTCGTTGCTGTCCAGGCGATGGCAGTCAAATAAATAATCCACTGAAAAAAGACGCAGGTTTTATATTAAATTCAAATATCGTTGACCCCGTGTGCCTCCCTGCTTGAGAGTTGATCAGAGACAAACATAGCCATCATCTTCAATAACACTGGTAAGTTATGCTGTGCATTAACTTACCTAGGTAGGGAACCACCGCTTTACCTATTCCTGCCGCCATAATGACAGCGCGGTCTTCCATGTCAGAAGAAAGGGCAACTCATATTCTTGCGCAATAGGACTAACTGAAGACACTAATTAATTGTCTATAGAAGACGGATGTCTTTTAATAGCTATTTTAAAACAAAAAAAGAAACTTACTAAAATCATTGTAGATGTTTAATATTTATTGAAATGTAAAATCTATTTGTTAGAAGTGCTGCTATTGAGGCCTGAATTTGGAATGAACAAAATACAGTACGTCTAGTTTATATACCTAGTCCGATTGGATGAAGAGCGTGATATCTAGTAAGAGTGCTCACGCGTTTCATATCGTTGTTAAGCTTCGTGCATCACCTTAGGAGTGAATTTCAATGCGGTCCTCGTTATATTGAAACAATCTGTTAAGATAATTGCCTCACAACTTTGTTTCTGTCTAAGGTAACCAATGATTGCTATAGCATACGCCTCGTTATCCTGACGGTACTTTAGAATATGCCCTAAGGAATACCAACTATGTAATAGCTATCGTGTGTGGTCTAGTGATCCACTGTTTGCGTTGCCTATATAAAGTCTCGAGTTTAATTACCGTGTCAGGCAACTTTAAATGTTTTAGAGGAACTGAGTCGTCTAATACAAGCATAGCATATAAAGCTGCAATAAACTGACTGTAACATCATTCATCCGCCGTCAGTATAAAAAAATATTCAATACTAGGTATTCCCCGCGGTTTTGCTCGCGTGGCAGTTAATGTATTTACTGATTATAGTCAAATAATAAGGACTTTCATACAATTTTCTAATCTGTATTTCACACCCTTAGGGCTTGGATTTCCAGAAACGCTTAAATACGTATCAACTCATTTTTAATAAGTAGCCTAAAAATAGAGTTTCTTGTTTCTAACTTAAAAAATGACGGTCTTCCATACAAACTTTCAACTTCTTTTTCACTCCCTTGGGGGTAGAATTTCCAAGTCCTTAGTAGGTGTCTAACTCAATAAAACGACCCCACATACCAAATTTCATGTCTGTAACAGGTTTTTGCTCAGCGATGATGAATCTGTCAGTCAGGACATGTTATTTTATATGTATAGATTAAATAAAAAGTTACAACTCAAAAACCACTCGTTGGATCTTATTCACAATACAAATATTTCTACTGTGCCTTTTTTAAATTTACATAATTTTCCCTCCTTTGAATCGAGTAGCATTGGATAGAAGATCTATCAAATCCTTTCGTTGCTGGCCGAATGACAAACAAAAAATATACATATGAATTTAAAACCTATTACTTTTAAATTACTTTTTCGATGCTGGTCAAGTATTCACTCTTCTACAGTTTTAGGGTCTGACCGTGTTATAAGTTTGACGTGTCTGTGTGTGTGGTTGTGCGTGTGTGTGTGTCATCATAACTTTTATACGGATGTACAGATTTCGATGCGATTGAAAGCTGACGTGCTTCTTAGCTACATTACGTATAGGTCTTGTCAGGAGGGTTTTAATTTTAAAATTATATTGCTAGCAAACGACTAACTACGCAGTACATTAAAATGCGCAAATGTAATGATTTGCTTAAAATTAAAATAGGATGAGTTGGGGTGTGGAAGAGTGCATTAAAAGTGTATAAAGC
This sequence comes from Calephelis nemesis, assembly GCA_002245505.1. Classification (NCBI taxonomy): domain Eukaryota; kingdom Metazoa; phylum Arthropoda; class Insecta; order Lepidoptera; family Riodinidae; genus Calephelis; species Calephelis nemesis. The sequence continues at coordinate 48,926 of NJDD01004020.1, forward strand.
CATAAAGTACAATCAGGTACAATTGTGTATTGCAAGAAGGACCGAAGATATAAATTACAAAGTCTGTCGATAAATATATCTACGTTAAAGGATTTCGGAGTTACAGATAAAATGTATTATCTATGATACAGACAAAATTATAGAGGATTCAACCGCGTTGCCTATATTAAGTCCCGAGTTTGATTACAGTGTTAGGCAACTTAAAATTTTTAGAGGAACTGAGTCGTCTCATATAAAGCTGCATATAAACTGACTATAACATCATTGACCCTTCGTCAGTATAAAAAACATATTAAATACTAGCTGTTACCCGCGGCTTTGCTCGCGTGGCAGTTAATGTATTTACTGATTATTGCTAAGTATACTAAGCCGAAGATATAAATTACAAAGTCTATCGATAAATGTATCTACGTTAAAGGATTTCGGAGTTACAGATAAAATATATTATCTATGATACAGACATAATTATAGAGGATTCAACTGACTGCGTTCAAATAACTTAAGGCCCCATACTCAGTCAGCCAGAAGAGCCAATCACCGCACTCCCCGATTCCATGATTACTATGAAATGTTGCGCTCTAAAGTAAACCTCTTAAGCGAAAAATCCTTATTTTTAACACTATAAAAGAAATTTAAAAAAAGTGTAAAAACTGAAACACTTATCTTTTAGGTATAGTACTTATCTATGTTTATGTTAAATCTGGTGTCGATATTTTCATAATTGAAGTAAACAGTTGGGTTTTGCTTACAAAAAAGGGTTAGCTTTTCGATTTTTTTTCTATCGAGCAAAGTGAAATGAATAGTGTTTTAGAAACACTAGTCTTATAAAGCATAATAATGTTAATCTTGTGTATTTTTGTCACCAAGATCCATGATTGCTTTGTATGAAAAAAACATTATACTGCTGAAGTATTTTAGCGTATATGGACCCTTAAACGTTATGATGTATCTTCGTCGTTTCTCACAAGGATCGGCTATTAATCAAAGTGTGGCTTGTGTGTTCCAATGGAATTGTTATTTCGTGCTGATCGTCGGCGTGCTCTGATCTGTGTCATCTTCGTCGTGCGGGCGAGTGTCGCAACCGGCTCCTGTCCGCTGTCGTTACCGCCGTGACTCATGCATCATCACTAACCTATGCTTTTGTAATTCCAATCTGGATCGAGTGATTCTTTACCAGATTCTAGAATATCCTGTTGGCATCCTAGCGTACACGCCTAACCGCTTTGATTCCCGACGGGTGTAGATTTTTTTATTTTTTTATAACATTGGAAGGCAAACAAGCAGACGGATTTCCTGATGGTAAGGAATGTTCGCCGCCTAGAGACACCAAAGGTGGTAATGGTGCATTGCCAACCAGAGGCCGGGATGTTAGGTCTCGAGCAAAAGTAAGTTAACTGGCTACCTTACCCTCCGATCCGGAACACGTCATGACGTTATGGCGGCAGGAATAGATAAGGCAGTGGTACCAATCCAGGTGAGTCGCTGCGAAACTCTACCACGTAGTCAGATGTCACGGTGTTAGTGACACCAAGCCTATGCTCGCCTGTTACGAGCTGCCTGGCACAAGAAAGCAGATGGTCTATTCTACAAAGCAGCCCGGACCCACACGGGGCCAGATATTTGTGTGACGAACATTTAGTTAGTATCTTCACGCCCATATGCCGTAAGAAGAGGTAGGCAGAGTCACAACTAAGGCACCCATGATAGCCGAAGACACTAAGTCCCACATTGAGATAGGTCGCAAGCCTATCCCCAACCGGGCACATGTGCAATCCTGCGCAACCTTATTTTTTAATAGAAAATTGAAAAATAAATCTTTTTTTATTTTTCTGGCGTCCGACCTGGAAATCGAACCCGTCCCGTCTCAAGAAGTCAAGTCCGACGCCGGACCGCTAGACCACAGAGGCGACATTTAGATGTCTGTGTCTGATCCGGGTCTGCGTGTTTATTACATTTATTCTAATATTATCCACTTAAGGGATAATTTCACCGTTTATATTGAAAACCGAGTTTTGTAAAACTTAGTTTTTTTATGATATTGGAAGGCAAACAAGCGGACAGATTTCCTGATGGTAAGAAATTCACGCCGCCGAGAGACACCAAAGGTGGTAATGGTGCGTTGCCCACCTGAGGCCGGGATGTTAGGCCTTGAGAAAAAGTATGTTTACCGGCTACCTTAAGGTATTCCGTGAAGCGCACCCAAACGAAGCACACGCAGACGAATCACACGTAAAGTGTTCCACTTTGCACACCCGTAGGCAGACTTCAAATAAAATAATAAAATGTCGTATTCCACGAAGCACACCTACGAATAATATCACTCGTAGACTAAGAAATAAAAATGTCGACAGAAGAAAATATTTATTACTTAAAAGAATAACTCAAAGATCTAACATATTTCACTTTCGTTATAATATTGTAATACAATATTTGTCATTTAAAATAAAGACAAATAGAGCAAAAAATAAAACTAATAATTATAGAGTCTCATTACTCTGAAATAAATAAAATTTTCAATAAAAACAGCACCATAAATCTAGCAAAACTTTTAGATTCCTTAAAAAAAATGCTTTCTTATTCTCTTTTTCTTGCAAAAAAAATAGCAATAATTATGCCGAAATCAGAGCAAAAGTAGGTTATTCAATTCATCAAAAATGTGCTGAAATAAAAACAATATAGTCGAAAATATAATAAAAGATTATAAAAATAGCTCCAATTCAGTTGGTCATTGTTTATTGAAATTAAGATTCTGATTAATAATTGTTTATTTAATTGAAAAGTTTAGGTACTTGCAGGTTGCCACTTCTTTAAGATGATTTAAGAATCTTGTCAATTTTTATCTGTGATTTTACATAGAACTAGTAATTCGCGCGGCGCGTGTGATCCGCAGCGCATGGAGACTTTTGTCCAGTTTTCAGTGTTTTGCTGTGGGCTCGCGGTGCTTCAGTCACCACCCTCGATACATTGAAGACGGTACTTAAATCGATGTTTCCAAATGAGCGCAATAAAAAATTTATTTTTAATGATACCAATTTAAGTAAAGAATGGTGAAGTCTCTTGCTTGGAGGGACTTAATCGAGTGTAATAAGAGTTCAAACTCTTTCAAACTATACATATCGCGTGATCACGTGATCGCGTGGCACAGCTCGGCCAGCGACCGGCCAACCTAAGATTATGAATAAAAATTGTAGATACTTCTTGATCTACTGAGGTGTCATGATGTCACACCTGAAGTTTTGTTGGTTTTTGTTTTATCTTTTACGATACGATAACGATACGATAACGATGCGATAACGATATGATAATGATACGACAACGATACTATAATGATACGACAACGATACGACAACGATACGACAACGATACGACGACTATACGACAACGATACGACTACGATACGATTACGATACGACAACGATACGACGACTATACGACAACGATACGACAACGATACGACGGCTATACGACCACGATACGACTACAATACGACAACGATACGATTTTAATATGACAACGATACGACTATAATACGACAACGATACGACGACGATTCGATGACTATACGACAACTATACGACAACGATACGACGGCTATAAGACAACGATACGACAACGATACGACGACGATACGACAACGATACGACAACGATACGACGGCTATACGACAACGATACGACGGCTATACGACAACGATACGACGACTATACGACAACGATACGACGACGATTCGATGACTATACGACAACTATACGACAACGATACGACGGCTATAAGACAACGATACGACAACGATACGAAGACGATACGACAACGATACGACGGCTATACGACAACGATACGACGGCTATACGACAACGATACGACGACTATACGACTACGATACGACTACGATACGACGACTATACGACAACGATACGACGACGATACGACAACGATACGACGGCTATACGACAACGATACGACAACGATACGACGACGTTACGACGACTATACGACAACCACACGACAACGATACGACGACTATACGACAACGATACGACTACAATACGACAACGATACGATTTTAATATGACAACGATACGACTATAATACGACAACGATACGACTATAATACGACAACGATACGACGACGATTCGATGACTATACGACAACTATACGACAACGATACGACGACTATACGACTACAATACAACAACGATACGACTTTAATACGACAACGATACGAAGACTATACGACAACGATACGACTTTAATATGACAACGATATGACAACGATACGACTACAATACGACAACGATACGACGACGATTCGGCGACTATACGACAACGATACGACTACAATACGACAACGATACGACTATAATACGACAACGGTACGAAGACTATACAACAACGATACGACTACAATACGACAACGATACGACTTTAATATGACAACGATACGACAACGATACGACGATTATACGACTACGATACAACGATGATACGAAAACTATACGACAACGATACGACGACTATACGACAACTATACGACTACGATACGACGACGATACGACGACTATACGACAACTATACGCCAAATAAATGTAAATTTCTACAAAAAGAAATTATATACTTAGGACACATGTGGTCTCGGAAAGAGGCGTATTTCCGGACCCGGAAAAAATTAAGGTAGAATATCCCACTCCTAAAAATAGTTGTAACGTAAAAAGATTTGTTGCATTTGCCGGTTATTATCGAAAATGTTTTGTTTGTTTGCTGAAATAAATAATTTATTAAAGAAAAATGTTGATTTTCACTGGGCAGATGAATGTGAAAACGCTTTTTAGGTTTTTTTTAACTCACCCGTCTTGCAATATCCTGATTTTTCTACCAGTAATGAATTTATCCTTCAAACAGACGCTTCAGGTAAATCAATCGGTGCGATCCTTTGTAACGGAGACGGTCGTCCTGTTGCCTATGCAAGCCGAGGTCTAAATAAATCTGAAATTAATTACCCAACGATAGACAGGAAGTTGTTGGCTATCGTATATCGGATTACTCAGCCATTAGCCAACCGAATTTGATGGTTATTTTTTAGAATGATGATGATAATCCTATATTAGTTTTATCACGATGCGACCAGTAGTTTTTGAGTTACTTATAAACGATGAGGTCGTCAAGATAAGTGAAAGATCAGAATCAGAATCAGAATCAGGATAATCTTTATTCACATGAACCATACAAGTGGTATTTGTGCGCGTCAACATTTTTTAAACTACCACCGGATCGGAATCGCGGCCTCACACTGAGAAGATCCGGCGAAAGAAACTCAGCCGGCTTGTCTTTTTTTCAATAATAATATTTACAATATAATTTAGATTAAAATTACTAATTACAATTTGATTTTAACTTAAATAAAAGGTACAAAAAATTACATTACAAATTGCAGTGGGAGATTAAACCTCTATTCCCAGGCATGTTCA
>NJDD01004020.1:54781-76149 GCA_002245505.1 Calephelis nemesis
TACCTTGCTTTGTTTCATCAGATCAGGAAATACACCATTCGATGTGCAGCAGTTAAATATAATGGCCAAATGTGGTGCAATATCATAAATTATTGACGCAATCGTTTTTACAGAATGTCCCCACAAGTCTGACGTTTTCTTAGTTTGTAGTGATTTAAAAGCTTTAATTACGTCTTTTGTATCGACATAGGTAATTTCGAAAGCTTTGATACATTCAGTTACAGATTGCTTCAATATTGATTCGGAAATAATAGAAGATGAACAAAGAGTTTTAGTTGTTTCAATCGGAATTTGTGTAAAGAATTTTTCAAACTCTTTTGCTATTTTTACATCCTCTATAACTTTACATCCATCTATATTTAATTCAAATCCGTCATTAACAATTTGACATTTACTGGTTTCCGTATTTATAATATTCCACGTGGCCTTGATTTTGCTATCGGATCTTTTAATAATGTTTTTCAAATACATAGACTTAGCAGTGGAACATACTCTTTTAAACAATTTTGAATATACATTAAAATAGTTTTTAAATTCAATGCTATGGTTATATGATTTTTCATAATATAAATCAAATAACCGTTTTCTACTTTTTAATATACCGGTTGTCGCCCACTTACTGAAACACGCCCGTTTTTGTAAATATTTTTTCCTATGTACAAATACTTTATTATGCTCGGTGTCAATTAATTTAAATAACGAATTAAATAATTTACTTGGATCATCGTTATAAGCTAAATTTGGCAGTTTTTCTAATACATTATCCCGAAAGTGTTCTAATCGACTAGAATTTATTGGATTATAGGCAATATATTTCTTTTGAGACTTCTCAATTTTCATAGGAAAAATAGCTAATTGACCACAGTGATCAGAATCTAATTCATTTATAACTGAACAGCTAACTGGTGATATATTTGTAAAAATGTTATCCAAGTTAGTGGCCGTTAATCTAGTGGGTTCCAAGAATAAATTCTGTAAGTTATATGATTTAAACATATTGAGAAATCTACAAGACAGGGAAGATTTTTCCAATATATTAATATTAAAGTCTCCACAAATAATAATATTCTTTTTTGAATTTGAAACCTTAAGTAATACCTCTTCCATTGTTTTCTCAAAATCTTTGTATGAACCACTCGGGGGTCTGTATACACTCAATACAACCAGCTGCCCATACTCAATACAAGGAATTTCTATAACTCGCTCAAAAGAAAACTTCACTATGTCCTTACGTTCCTTAAATTTAATATTATTCTTAATAATTATAAGAGACCCGCCATGGGTGATATTTTTCCTATTGAACGAGCTACCTATCTGGTGATTTATGAAGCTGAACATGTTTGCATTCTTTCTTAAATATAAACTACGAGAATGCTACTACTAGTGACTAGCTTATGTAGGACCAATTCGGAACCATTCCTGAATAGCTGGAAGCTGAAATAGCTGGAGCTGTTTTTTGTAATTTTACTGTGCTTATTATTTTTCTTAATAAACACCACAGAAGCAACAGAAGAACATTAAATTTATGTTGATTTTGATATTACTTATTGTTGAAGGATAGAATTCCCGTTCAAAATCTTAATCTTTTCCCGTATTGGTCCTCGCTTCTTTGTAGAATAGACCATCTGCCTTCCCTACCAGGCACGCTCGGACGGTAATTTTTTTTATCATAAAATTGAGATTTAAACTATCCTATCTCTCAAGTTGGATCGAACTGCACATGGTGTGCGAATTTTATTATAATCGGTTAAGTGGTTTAGGAGTCCATTGAGGACAAACATTGTGACACAAGATTTATATATATTATGATGATTACATATATAATTCAACAAGCATTTGTCGGCTCTTGTTAACATTCACATTGGACCACCTCGGAATCCTGAGTCATTTTTAGATAACGAAATCTCAAATCAGGACGTTATTAGCTGTTTTACTGCGCTTAACTTATTTCGACTTGGAGATGAAATAATGAAGTAATAAAGATTTTTTTCTGTGTTAAGATAGCGTACAATCTCACTAGTCTCCTAGTGTTAGATCTTTTTAGATTCATAAACATCTAAGATTTTGACATTTTAATTGTAAATTATAAAAAAATCAGTGTTGCTATTTTTTATATGAAGAAAATGCCAAACTTTTTTCCAGAGGCACATTAGACAAAGATGATAAGATCCTTGATAAGTGGAATGCAACTCTTGCCAAGAGTTTGTCTTAGTAAGAAAGTCTGAGTATCGAATAGTGTAATAAGGGTTTAAGTACTTACATTTGTATAGACAAAATTGCAATATGGTTTTCCCCACTTTCTCTGCAATTTTCCTGGTTTTTCTCTTTATATGATCCTTCTCCTGATACTTAGCAATACAACAACAAGAGGAAGCGAATATGTTTTAGTGATATAGAAATATAGATACGAATAGTTAAGTCAATAAAGCGTAGTTAAATAAAAGTCTTTTTAAAAACAATAATCATCCAGACCAATCTAACCTTTTTGTTGGTTCCGAAAAAATACAAAAAATATGCTTAGTAAGTCATTGAAGGTAACTTAGTATTTTATTTACTTTTGCCCCGTGTTGCTCCGGGCTCCTTTGAAGAATAGACCATCTGCCTTCCTGCCAGGCAGCTCGTATAAGGCGAGCATAGGCTCACCGTCACTAATACCGTGACATCTTACTAGGTGGTAAAGTTTCGCAGCGACTCGCCCGGATTGGTACCACCGCCTTACCTATTCCGGCCGCCATAAGGTCAATGCGTGCTGTTGACGTGTTCCGGTTGGAGGGTAAGGTAGCGGGTAAACTGACTTTTGCTCGAGGCATTACATCCCGGCCTCAGGTTGGCAACGCACCATTACCACCCTTGGTGTCTCTAGGCGACGTGAATTTCTTACCATCAGGGAATCCGTCTGCTTGTTTGCCTTCCAATATTATAAACAAAAAAAACACAGGTTTGATACTGCGAAAATGAAGATAATCCAAAATATGTAGTTACCCACACTACCTTTTATAATATCTGTATTAGAAGCAAGTGTAAATATGTTTTGTAAACTGACTATTTATGGATTTTACACTAATTTGTGGTTGTTTTCGATATGTTTCATTCTTAGTTATTGGCTCTAATACGCAATATAAGCTCCTGCTAAAATTCAATGACACACAAATGAAAAGTGTTAGAGAAATTGCTTATTTTTTAAGGCAGGCGTAAGTAAGCTTTTTTAAATGACAAGTGCCAGTGTCCAGGTTTACACGTCACCGCAATTTAAGTATTTAGGAATGTACAACACAATGAGTAGAAAATTTAAGTCACTGAGCCTTTACCATGAGTTTGTATAGATTACGTTCAGTAAGTTACGTGTCGAAATCTATGACACTTTTGGTCTAAAAATGTGTTTCTCTTACGGCCAATATTAATAATCAATCCTAATCCAAAACTTGCTGTCCAAGATTGATATTTTGAGCTATTTTTATGTTATCGCTTGCCAATAACATATCTGTGGACAGGATAAGTATGGAAATTACGTATAGGATAGGCCGTCGGATACGCAGCTATCTAGATTGCTGGAAATCCATCTTTAGAGAAACATTATTAACATTGGCCGTTAGTTACCAATAGGAGGCGATGTTTAAAGTTTTCATACAAATAATTTACAGAGACGGTAGCGAGTATAGTAAACTTTACAGGCCGTAAACTCATGGTTAGGGCTCTGTTATTCTCTATTTGATTTTTTTTATATACATATATCATTCAATGTTCAGCTAAGAGCGGTTGTCCCGTGAAATCACGCTACATAAATTTAATTTTCGACTATTAGTTAATCGACGAGAAGACTTAGATTTCTTTTAATTTTTAATAAACAAAATTATTATAATTATTTTCAAATCCTAGTTATCAACATTATTAAACGTTTTATAATAAAGTTAACAAGCAGAAGGTTTTTTTCTATTTTTGTATATTTTTTTTATTAAGTACAGTTGCCCTTCCAGTTTTTGTGTAAAAACTGAACAGACAAATAAGTAAAAATGTTAGTAATGTTATTGAATTTAAGCATTCATTGTCTAGAACAGACTCGTTTTCTATCAGCCTGTCAGCTCGCAAAAGACTAGCGTAGGTTAAATGTGTTATCACCAACACAACCACTAATCTCTACCATTAGTGGTAGATAGAGTGAGTGGTAGTACCGTTGTGCAGCAACTTGCCCGGATAAGGATCCGACCGCCAAAACTATTCCTGCCACCATAACGTCCAATGCTATCGTTGACGTGTTCCGGTTGGGAGGGTAATGTAGCCGGTGAACTTACTTTTGCTCGAGGCCTAACATCTGGGCCTCAGGTTGGCAACGCACCATTACAGTGTCCTGTTCCGGTTCGCAGAGTAAGGTGGTCAGTAGACTTGTACATAAACATAAGGAATAACACCCCGGCTACGGGACAGCGACGCACAAACCTATAACATCTACAGTGTCTATATGCCACGGTTGTCTATTCCCATCAGGAGAGCCGAGTGCTTGTTTGCTGTACTAATACCTACATACAATTAAATAGCTGCCGAAACCACAAACACTGAAACTACCTATGATTAAGGTTTTGAGATATTTTAATAAGCGTCGAAGTTATTTGTTCCAACCGCCATAACATCAGTGCTTGCCGTTGACGTGTTCCGGTTCGGAAGGTGAGGTAGCCGGTACTTTTGCTGAAGGCCTAACATCCTGGCTTCAGGTTGGCAACGCACCATTACCATCTTTGTTGTCTCTAGGCGGCGTGAATTTCTTACCATCAGGAAATCCGTCTGCTTGTTTGCCTTCCAGTAACATTAAAAAATATCATAAGACCTATAGAAATATAAGCTTTTTGCGAACTTCCGATAATTGAAAAAGAAAATATTTTGATACGCAGTTCATATTTATTCATTACAAAACATTTATATATTTTTGTAACTACAACACCATTATCACAGTTATTATTTAATACATGGCAACAATACTACACATTTATGAACTTTTAAGAAAATAAATACATATACAATGTCGATGCTCCATCTAACTGAATCTTCATTTTTCAAATGCATAAATTGAAATGTTGCGTTTTCTATTTGAAACGTGGTCACTCAGTTTGATAGAGTTTCGACAACAGTACGACAAAGATTTGTTCATAATAAGTGTATTGAAATTTATGTTTCTTAAAAGTTCATATAAACTTATTAGAACAAGTCAAGTATTTTAAAAATATCTTCCTTTTATAAAGGTATTTTACAAGTTATTGTAAGTTATTTGGTAACAATTGTAATATTTTGTAGTATTTAATTATACAATATAATTTGCGACATTCCTGTAAGTTTAGGTCACTAGAAATTCATACTCATACACTTAACTATATGTAAACTCATCACAAAATTCGTCAATGTACTTACGGTATTAAATCACAGCATATTTAAAATCATCACAAAAAATTACTCATATTTTTAAATGACGAAACACTTGTACTGTTTTACGTATCACTTACAATTTATTATTTTATAAATAGCCTACCTGTTTCGCTTATGACAGCATCATCAGGGCTAGAACTTAAACTAGTAGTACTAGTAGTTTAAGTTCTAGCCCTGATAAACAGTACAAATGTTTCTTCAATTGAAAATATTAATATTTGGAAGTTTTACCAAGTGCCGACGATGGAAAATATTAAATATACAAAAAACTACCTCCTTGCATACCCCAATGGGCAAACTTCACTAAAATAAAATCGTTTTCTTTACCATTGCAACTTATCTTCCGACAGCAAACGTTATAGGGCTTATACATTCCTGGGTTAAACATTTGGGTCAATTCCTTTACGGAATCCTGTATTGATATTTCGAAACGAAATTTTACCCCGTATTCATTCGAATTCCGGGTAGAAAAAATTACTGATTTATTTTCTTTCTAAACCGAATTACGAAACATTTACAAATTATATTCATACATTAGATAAAATCACATCACCTATATTTGGTAGCTTGAACCTTATCCCAGGAACGCGCGTTTATGGGCTTAAAATCTACGCACAGGACTATTAAATTACAAACATATAGTATTTTTCTATAAAATGAGCATTTGAAAAGGAATATCCATGTCATACAGAAATAGAAATCGTCATAAAACATTTTTGTGTAGTTTTTTGCATGGGCTTTAGCTTTTGCCATTAGTCAAAACTACATTAATAAAAAAATGTCATAAGTGGACAAAGAAAGTCATGTCAAGGTCTTAAATAAAGCGGTAGCCTCCTTAATTGATATCATTTAGATATAGAGAGATTTGGCGACAACGAGGGAATACACGATACACTAACGTCATCATGAATTCACTTGTGTACTTTAACTGTACGAATTGTACAAAACGCCCCCAAAATGGGAGGACTTTACTGAATATACAAACATGAAATTCAATAAGTTGGGAAAAAGTTCGATTATCTTTTCTCTCGTTTGCGCCAGAATTTCCATCTAAAACTTAATAACAAACATTATTTGGTTTGAAATAAACAAGCAAATGTAATAGGCGACCAGTTTTCATAGATTTTTCTGTCCCATGTTGGATAAGGTGAATATGGATAAGCAGTAAAGTTATCAGGATACAAAAGTATTTGACCTTTGTCGGTTTAAAGCAGGGGTGGGCAAATTCTTTTGACCGCGGGCCGGAAAGTTAAAAAAAATCAAGTGGCGGGCCAGTAAATTATAATTAATCTTGAGGCGGGCCGGTTTATTAAAACACCTAAAAATAGCAGTAAATATTACGATTATAAAACGTTGTATAAATATAACATAAGGCATTTTTTAGTTTATTTTACAATCCTTTATTGAAATAAAATCTATTTAAGTTTAAGTTAAGACTTCAGATAGTAATATGAAATACGCAATATATGTGTTTGAAAGAAGTATCGATTCAATACCTAAATTGTACAAATTTCAAAAGTCTTTTAACATTTACAGGAGGTTCATATTTTTTCTAAAAAAACCGTCGGCGGGCCGAATTAAAATCTCTCAAGGGCCGAATGCGGCCCGCGGGCCGTAATTTGCCCACCCCTGGTTTAAAGCATGCCATTGTGATAACTTTTGGCACGATTGTTAGGAAGTGAATCACAGCCCAACAAACATATTTTGGTATTTACATTATTTGCACTTATTTGAATGTTTAAAGGCTCAATTCACATGTTTTCTCTAAGTAATCTCTAAATATGTTTATACACGAGTGACAATATGTTGGCGACCATACACACATTGAAAACATATCTACAACTAAAAATAATTTAAACAATCCAAATGTGATAAATTAACTAATGGGGCATTTAACGTGAAGCGGACAGGGAAAAAAGTGAGGTTCTGAAAATCGACCGCATTCGGCCTCTTTGTACTTTTAGCAGTATGAATGGTTACACAAAACATTTTTGAAGTTATACTTCTTTTGGCGCGTTAGGAAAAAATGATGAGTGTAAATTTTTACGATGCGCGCGCACACCGTCACGAAAAACCGACATGATGAAGTTAGCTATAGATAACATTTTAGTTTTTCGAAAAAAGGTACCAACAAAGTAAAAGTAATTTCTATAGTTATTGGCATTTTGTCTACAAATGTAAAATAAGGCAAAAGATAAAATTTTTAAAAAGATTTTTATCTTATTACGCCAAAGAAGTATAACTTCTAACGCGTGTACATAAGTACACACACAATTTTTTTTAATATATTGTATACTAGCTGCGCCCCGCGGTTTCACCCGCGTAAGTCCCAATCCCGCGGGAACTCCGGGATAAAAAGTAGCCTATATGTTATTCTGGTTCTTCAGCTACCTACATACCAAATTTCATCGTAATCTGCTTTGTAGTTTTTGCGTGAAAGAGTAACAAACATCCATACATCCATACATCCATACATACAAACTTTCGCATTTATAATATTAATAGGATTCACCTAATTATAGGTTTCCAAAGAATTGATGTGATTTTAATTACACTTTTTTGAAAGTATTTTTTTTAATATAACAAATTTATTATAAAATATTTTACATAGCGATATATATTAGAAATTTACTGTTCTTTTTGAGAATAAAATAAAATTTAAGAAAATTTAAGAAATTTTTTTTTTGCCTGTTCAAAACCGGAAGTAAACTTTTTAAACCAGAATTACAGTCACTTCGACCATTTTTGCCACTGCATCACACCACCGCACCTTGCAGATACAGAGATATATTTTCATACACATCTTTCATACATATTTTTCATATCTCACAGAAAGGAGGCGTGCGGTGGTCTGGGGTAGAATCTAAATCGCTCAGCTGCGCGTGCAAGTTTACCTCCAATTAAAGCAATTAATATACTAATAGGATATTAAAACAAGCAGCCGTTTATTTCTGTTTTAAGGTGATATGAAACGTTAGAGATTTTTTGGAACCCCGGTTTGCGTCTACAATTACCATTCCAGAAACCAGAAAGTTTCACAACTTTATTCCAACCTTCTTGTAAAGAGGACCAGTTGTGCCATATATTCCGGTTGTAAAATTGTGAAAATTACAAAATTAACTAGTTTTAGCGTTGTTAAAATGTTGTTTTATTATGTTTTAATTACTTTATCACAGTAATTTTTACAAGCCATTTTGTTTGAGGTACACTACCTAAACTTAGAAAGCGCTACGTATGACGCCTCTTGGATCGCGGGTGTATATTATTTGATGTAATGCGTACACTAATAAAGATCCCATTTTAAATGTTCTAGTGTACTTTTTACATGCTTTGAGCTATATTTTGAAATTAAAAAAAATAAAATAAAATTGGTCGAAGTGACTGTAATTCTGGTTTAAAAAGTTTACTTCCAGTTTTGAGCGGGCAAAAAAAATTTACTTAAATTTTATTTTATTCTCAAAAAACAACAGTAAATTTCTAATATATACCGCTATGTGAAATATTTTATAATAAATTTGTTAAATTCAAAAAAATACTTTCAAAAAATTATAATTAAAATCACATCAATTCTTTGGAAACCTATAAATTGGTGAATATACAATATATTAAAAAAATATTCTGTGTAGTCATTCATAACTGCTAAAAGTACAAATAGTCCGAATATGGTCGATTTTCAGAACCTCTCTTTTTTTTACCTGTCCGCTTCACGTGAAATGCCCCTAATGCGAGATTAATCCTACCTATTGCTGTTTAAATAAACATAAATTATACTATTAAATACTGGTCCTAAAATTTAGTTTGTACAGAAGATAGGTTAACTACATCAGGCTTCTTTTTCTTGCCCCGGAAATGCTCCTCGATCTCGGCCAGCGACTTGCCCTTGGTCTCGGGCACCACGAACAACACGAAGAAGAACGCCAACGCACAAAACCCAGAGTACATCCAAAATGTCCCCGCTGATGTCAACACATGCTGAAAATAATACACAAAATAATTACTTTAAATATTTAGACGAATTAAAAATGGCTAGAGGTAAACCCACAACTTTAACCAATGGAAGAATTCTGATCAGTAATTTGCCCAAGTTCCAACTTCCTTATTTCTTCCTAGTACTTAGACTAGTATACCATAGCCACAAGTCAGCAATGCACCTATATATTTAATGGTGTTTATTACTACAAATGTCTCGCACCATCAGAAAAACTATGTATTTGTTGGCAGACTTATGAAGTAAAAGTTAACTATGTTTTTAGGAAACGTATTTTGATCAAGAACTCTAGTCGGTACTCATAAATGTACATTTTTAAAATTGGTTTTGTATTTTAGAGACTATAATATAACGCTACCATAGAGCTCGACTCTGTGGCCTGGTAGAACTTAATAACGCTGAACATAAAAAACATGTTCTCCATATTGGACAACTGTGAGTAGAAGTAGGCAAGGAACCTAAACCAAACATTTACTCAGTTGGTTTCTAAGACATGGTTGCTACCGATCATGGACAGAAACAAGTTGATTTACCTCGTAAACATGATAGAGCCATCGTTACGCATGTCCAGCAGATTGATGGTACTTGCCTTGACGGACAGTAGGTACCATTACTTCGAAAACGCTAACATAATACTTGCTTACTTACTTATTTACTTAGAACTTAATGTTACTCGACATCAGACATGTACAGCAAATTAAAGATACTTACTTGCCTTGACCGACAGTTATTAGTACTATTACAACGTTTAGTATTATTATTAATTATTCGAAAACGCTTACATAGCACTTGCTTTGAAAGCGCAATAGAACCTGCTGTCGCTAAACATGTACAGCAGGTTGATGTTACTTGCCTTGACGGACAGTTGCCAGTCCTATTACTTCGGAAACGCTAACACAATACTTGCGTCAATAGCGCAATAGAACCTGCTGTCGCTGAACATGTACAGCAGGTTGATGTTACTTGCCTTCACTGACAGTTGCCAGTACTATTACTTCGACAACGCTGACACAATACTTGCGTCGATAGCGCAATAGAACCTGCTGTCGCTGAACATGTACAGCAGGTTGATGTTACTTGCCTTCACTGACAGTTGCCAGTACTATCACTTCGACAACGCTATTACATAATACTTGCCTCGAGTGCGTGATAAGACTTGATGACACTGAACATGGACAGTAGGTTGACAGCGCTAGCCATGGCAGACAGCTGCGAACGGTAGTATGAAGGAAACAACTCGCCCAGCAACAGGAACGGCAGTCCACCGAACCCAAGGGAGAAACCCAACATGAACACCACCAGACTGGCTATAGGAAGATATCTGTAACATACAAGTTCACTATTTGTAACGATGCTATTGTAACCAATTAAAAACTTGTCATATTTAACTAAGATCTTTTACAGTCCTCATAAATTATATTCTGTACGTATACATATAATTGCATTTGGTGAAACTCCATTAGTATCTTATTGATGTTAGAATACACTTCCACTGTTTTAAAATAGTATCTCCATGCCCGTATCTCCGATGAAGTAGGCTGACGTACAACCAGGGTTCCCGATTAGCCGAAGGTACTTTTGTCCCTCAATATGACATCTACCAAACGGGCACTTATCCAATTCCTATATATTTTGTTTCACAAAATAATTGAAAAAACACATTTTGCAAACTGACCGCAATAAGTCAAGTCCAACGCCGGACCGCTAGACCACAGAGACGATTCAAGGGTCGGGCAACAAAAAGAATTAGAATATGTATATTTTCAATTTTCTAATATAAATAACATTACCCGGGATTTGATATGTGTCTGGTCGGCGATAGGCTTGCCACCTATCACATTGTGGACTAAGTGTCTTCGATTAGTCGTGGGTGCCCTGGTTGTGCCTCTGCCTACCTCTTGGGGGATATGGATATGAAGACACTTTTTGTTTGACGTTTTTATAAATTTTATTTGTAAGAAAAAAAGACAAGCCCCCTGAGTTTCTTTCGCCGGATCCTCTCATTGTGTGGCCACATTCCGATCCGGCGGTAGTTTTTTAGAATTATATAGACGCATCACAAGAATATTTGTATAGATCTATGTGAATAAATAGATTTTGAGTTTGAGTTTTAATATTTCGCGAGTACTTATCAATAAGATTTTTAAACATTATTTAAAACGTGACCCTTACAGCTTAGCGCTTTGGGTTTGTTGTATTTAGAACACAAAGAACTTCAAATCTACAGCATAAGATGCAATTTATTAGGTGCTGTTCACAGTAAATGGACCAATGCAATAATTTATTTACAATTCAAATTGTTTAAAACTAAAAGTCCCTGCAATAAGTTCCACACCCTACTTCCTAATGGTACCTATACCAATATACTAAGTAACAGACTAAAATCCCAGTCAGTCAGTACGGTCGTATTCATACCACAGTTTCACGTAGCACTGAAACCTTAAAATAAAAGTCGTTTTAGACTGTTCTTTACGCGCCTTCCAACAAAGGTTACCTTAGAAGAGAACTTGTGTTTCCATCTTCGAATTACTATTATTTTTTAATCTATATTTCAGATGGATGCAAATCAATGCTTACAACCGGCTAGAACCACTATTAGTTATCACTATCGAATCCCAGTCTAACCTCAGTCATAGTAGGTTGGCATACTATTACCAAATTTTGACATGCCGATACTACTCTGTTTTCCGTTTTGTTATTATTTAAACATTACAACTAAAATGTTTTTAGAAAAACGTCAAAGTTTGAAAAGTACGAGAATAGTAAAAATCAGCAACAACTGTCCACCAGCTCCGTTCTCTCATCTTTGTTAAACTAAAATCGATAGAGTCTTACCCTAGTAGAGATTCCTGTTCGAACTCGAAGTAGAACGCGGCCCCCATGGACAGCATGGAGAGGCAGCAGGTGACGGCGGACAGCAGCAGCAGCGGCCGGCGGCCGGCGCGATCCACCAGCAGGGTGCTGACGCCGTTACTGAACAGCTGCACCGCGCCCACTGTTATTGTGGCTGTCATCGCATTTAACGTACTGCCTGAAAATGTCGGAATATCTTCATTGTGCCTTAAGTAACATTTTGGTTAGGAAGCATAATTCTCAAAACTAACTTCAGTCTTAGAGCTAAAATTTTGCAAGGTATTGATGAAATTGTTTTTTCTATCATCGCTTACAACTTATTGTCATCGTAAATAGGAGCCTATAATAAACCGCGTTTGACAAAAAGGTACCATTAAATAAAATATTCTATATTAAAATTCGCAAAAGGACAGTGAAAGACGTTAGTTAGGGCCGATTAAACCATAGATAATTCATAATGTTACGGCTTGCACATTTCCGAGTTGATTGTTTATAAACAAATAAAATATTTAGAAAACAAATAACGATTCGTCTAAACTGAAATATTTGCTATTAGTTTAATTTTTCCCAATAAGAAAATATGCCAACTTTTTTTATCAATAAATGTGGGAATGCGTATGAGTGACCAAGTGGTGAATTGCCTGCTTTATGCAGATGATGCTGTACTTTTGGGCTCTGCACCATCTGAGCTGCAAACACTGGTCTCGTTTAAGGAAGGCCATTGAAAAGAAAGGGGCTTACATTTGAATGCGATCAAAACCAAAGTAGTTGTGTTTGAAAGAGACGTTGCCTGAATGGATGTAAGAATTATAGTTGATGATGTAGTGTTGAAACAAGTGAATGAAATAGTATATCTTGGTTGTGCTTATAGAAGGGATTGAAAGTACACCGTGGATGTGGAAAGAAGAGTGTATGCAGGGAATAGTGTAAATGGAGAGCTGGGTAAGCTATTTTAAAGCGCGGATTTGAGTCAAAGTGCTAGACACGTTATGCATAATTATGTGCTTATCCGAACGTTGTTTTATGGAAGCGAGGGTTGGTTATATCTCAGAAAAAGAATGAGAGTAGAATAAAATGCGATCGAAATAAGAGCACTACGGAAAATCTGTGGTGTTACTCTCACTAATCGCATCCGCAACAGTGATATCTGATAAAAATTGGGATTGAGAGAAAGTGTTGGCGACAAAATGAGGAAGAGCAGGCTACGCTGGTGCGATCATGTCGAAATAATGACAGATGAAAGATTGACAAATAAAGATAAATAAATATCACCGGACAAATTACACAAATTGACCTAACCCCAAATTAAACACATTATATACTTGTTTTATAAATATTAATTAGACAATGCTGTCAAATATCTCCTCTTACCGGGAAGCGAACCCGATCCTCGAAGTTGGTCTTTGGTTAAGCGTGTACGCTGCGCAAACTTCTCTGCCACGCAGGCGGTAAATAAAAATAACATCAAATTACCTGCACTTTGAAAGATTTCGACAGTGAAGAAGATGACACTGTCAATACCGCTGAACTGCTGGAAGAAAAGCAGAGCAAACCCAACTGTCAGAGGTTTGATCACCCCCGAAGAGAAGAACACTTTCCGGGAAAACAGACTTTTCGGAGGTTCCGTTTTCTCTTGTTTTCTAAAAATTAGGTCAAACACTTAAATAAAAAATGAATTATATATTCACGTGAATTCAGCGGCGATTTATCTTGAGTTTCAATAACGCCTGTGACGAATGTTATGTAATTTGGTACACAAATACAATGTGATCTTAGAAAAGACAAAAGCTACTTGTTATCTCGACAGCTTTCTTGGAAAAGAGTCAGTAAGGTTATAAACTGTAAAAACAAAATAACTGTAATGACTAGGTTTTAAGAAAAGCATTCTAACTTTATCCACACAAAATATACCGTGAAATATCTCCGTTGCTTTTTGAAAGTAGGACTAATATACGAACATACTTTCGCATTTAGTATGGTAGATGTAGATATTAGGAAAACTAACAAATGTTTGAATTCGGAACAGAAATATAGTAATCGGCTCTGTAGTTAAGTGGTCCGGTGATGGACTTCACGAGGTCCTGGGTTCGATTTCCGGTCCGGGCAACAGTAAAAATGTCATTTTTCAGTAAAAGAAACAACGTTGTATGCGATAGGTTTGCCACCGATCACTTTGTAGGACATAATATCTTCGACTAGTGGAGGGTGTAATGACTGTAACTCTGCCTATCACTTCGGGGCTACGGGCGGTAAGATACTTTTTGTGTCAGTACTAACCGACAAAGCAAACTTCGTATCCCTTGTTATTAACAGCTACGACATAATATTTAATGCTCCGATGGTAGCGCAGTCTGTCGGATCCAATGTAAAACATTCCAAAATCAACGACTACTAACAAATAAAAAAAACTAAAAAAACATTTTCCAGTGGACGAAATTGTGAATCTAAACCATTTTCGAATCCCCTTGAACGCACACAATTTCTTTTTATCAAAATCGCTCCAGTCATCTAGGACGAGTTAGTGACATACACATGCACACAAGAAATATATATAAAGATGAATAGGTTTTGGCCAGTAACGAAGGTGGAAACTACTTACTCATCATCATCGTCTTTGACTGTGGCAATTGCATGTTGAGAGAGGTGTAGCCATTTTACTTGTTCGGTGTTGTCTAGCCCTTTGGCTGCTAGCCACACTGGAGATTCGGGAAGTGGAAACAGCGCCACGAATAGTGCTCCTATATCAGAAAGTCATATTATACACATATGTATTAGTATATGTTTTAATAGTTATTCTATTATTCGAGGCTAATACGTATCCAAAAATTTGTTTAAGTCCAGAGAAGGTTCCAAAGATGAAATAAGGGAGAAACTGCGAGGAAACTAGGAAAAACAACATTTTAACTTTTCCCATACAAAGAGAACGGGTGGAACGAAATTCGCCGGGATAGGTAGTATCTCGCATAAAAATGAATCGCTGAATGTTTTAGGCCACAAACTGGATCTCAGCGATTGCGGGGCGGCAGTGAGAGCGGCGGGATCTTATTGAAGTGAACTGGATATCAGCGGAGCGGGAGTGGAGCGATCTGGCCGCTGACATCGAGTTCGGGCATAGTTCGCCGCGCCCGCGCCCTCCCCGCTCTCGCCGTCGCCCCGCAAATCGCTGAGATCCAGTTTGAGGCCCTAAACACATAAATTCCAAACGACTTGACCAATTGGGCTTATTTTTTTATTGTATCAGTTATTGTCAGGAGAATTTATTATGAATGGAAAACCCAGGAAAATTGCAGAGATAATGGTAAAAACAATACTTATTTTTTCCTGTACGAACTTAAAGGGTAGTACAAAGTTTGCCGGGGAGCTAGTTATTTTCAAATATGGTTTCGGAATCATTAGAGTATCTTTGAAAAAGAATTATCAAATCGCAACATGGTAATGAAATAATATGTTTGGAGGCGGTGTTTTGTTTTACTGTGTTTATTTTTTCTATCTTAGTGATAGCATATAGTTATAATAAAAACTTACCACAAAATGTAGCAGAGAGAAAAGCGAGGTATCTCCAGTATAACCAACTTCCGGCAATATACGAAACGAGGATTCCCATGGACATGGACAAAGTAGGAAGAGAGCCGAGACGACCGCGAATCTCAGGATCACAGCATTCTCCAACCTATGACAAAATTATTGTTTTATATGAGTATATGTGTTACAGGTCATTAAAAAAGGTGCTGGAGTGCTGTGCTGATGTGGTGCAACTTGCCACGATAGAAATATATCGCCTTACCTATTAATGTCGCCATAATGATAGTTTCATGTTCCAGTCGAAAGGGTAGGGTAGACGGTAGAATTGCACAATCGCCTAACACCGCGGCCACAGTACACGCACCTGTGGCATCTAGGGTGTTCATAAACCACGGTTGTTGTGAATCAGTAGGAAGAAGTATACTTGTACTTTTATACCGTGTACTTGTTCGATGATTTATGCCATAAAAATAAAATATAATTTGGTGTCGAGGGAAACCAGGTAGGAACGAAGTTCCTTCAGCTTACAAAGAATCTCGAGTATGTACTAAGGATTCGCGGGGTGGAGTGAGGGAGAAAGAGAAAGGTATTATATACTACTGCACACGTCTCATTTAACGGTTTTTCTTTCAACCACTTTTTGTTCGGTCTTTACTATCACATATATCTCAGTTCGGTTGCGCAGCAAAATCGCTATCTTCTCCAAGCTTGCCGTAAGGAACTTCGTTCCAAAAGTATTTGTAAAGCCTGTATAAATTGACAAAACATTCTTATTTCTGTTGAGTATGAAGTATATCATTCATAATCCGCAATGCCTTAAGTGACTTTTAAATTTCAATATTTATAAATTCACAAGATGTTACCCAAAATTTTAATAAGCACACATAACATATCTGGTTTTTATATAAGCAGACTAGCACTATCCTAAATATATCAACACCCAAAAAGATATACCATAACGTCACTATTGAGTCGCGAAAAAGGACAAACATACTTTAGCACATATAAGTAGTAGTATGGAAGTATGGATGGAATCAGGGAAAGCCTTAGCCTTTTGTCGGTGCTAATAATAATTATCCAAATAATTAACCAATTATTGGTGTAAATTGTATAGTTTAATTACATTTAGATTGTTAACGCTCGTTGTTACTACTACCCTAATTATATATCCAACTTCATCCGTCTTAAGGTTGTCTTTTACCGATGACAATAAGTACTATTAAAATAATATTATTTTAAAAGCTTATGGTAACCCACCTGACGTAAAGAGTATCCACTTGCTCCACTCCAGGATCTACCTTAGATGGATTGATGTAAATATATGTGGTCCACATAAATAATAATCCACCTAGAAAAATGTAGGTAAAGGAAAATTCGTATTTGTTCTTCTGACGTGTGTAGCGTTATATAATTATTATATTCAAATATTATGCTAATTAAATAAAAATAGATATGCACAGTGGGAACATTGTTCTGGTTTTATCATTAACAAAAGAAAAAACTTGATAAATCACAACAATATACCGTCTCTTTCCCACGCTTACATACACTCGTTGAAGTGACTTTTCCTAGCTTGTGAAGATTTTTCAGCAGAAGATAAAAAAACAAAAAACATAAAATTTAATAAAAAATCGTTTAGTACTTTTTTTAAAAACCAATTTTTTTTACGTATGAACAGATTTATTTTATTATGCGGTTAGTATTATTGCTATAATCCTTGTTTTTAGCAATATTTCATACACAGATTCTATTTAATTATGTAATTAGTATTATTGCTATGGTCACTGTTTTATTAAATATTACATAGATATACAGATTTAGTTTTATTAAGAAATAGTATAATTAGAGATTTTAAATCAGCATTATTACAAACTTTTCTGGTTTTTTCAAGACTTCAAAAAAGGTTGTCAATTGGCGGCGTTGCGCTCTTTTTTTGGAATGGGTAAAAACTTCTTACCTAGCGTCAGATCGTCAGAACGTAAGACGGCGCATGGCGCATGCGCGAATATGACGGTGCAAGATCTAAAATACAACGTAGATTCATTGCTGTTTTTGTCTTAGTTAGATATTTTTATATCGATATTTTAGTATAGGATCATAGTGTTTTAGAACCATAGTGCATAGTAATGTATGTGGACCATGTCGGAATCATAGCCTATGTTTCGAGAAAAGAAGACGAAGTAATTAAAGTAGGTTTTTTTGTAATTTTACTGAGTTATAAATATTTGTAATCTTATGTCCAAATATTTTTTAGTTTTCCAAAATAGGCTGCTAAATACATAAATATTAAATAGTGGTAGATTTAAATATATAAATATTTTAACCTTTAAATTGTTTAAGTATAGCACAAGACAGCAAACAAGCACATGGTTTATGGTAATTGATAACCATGGCCTATAGATACCATTGATGATGTTGGTGCGTCGTACACCTGTGGCCGTGACGTTAAACCTATTGTGCAAGAGTACCAGCCAGTCTATCGTCTGGACCAGAAAATAACACTGTCATTATGGCGGCAGTCATATCCCAATGTAACCGTGTCAGGGCATTTTAAACCTAAACGAAGGGAAGTTTGACGTGTCTGTGTATAAATGTTTGAGTGTGTATGGCATCGTAACTCTAAAGGGTGGACGGATTTTGATACGGTTTTTTTAGACGTCGTCGTCGAGATGGCATCAAAGTCATCATCTCATTTAAAGCTCATTTGTAAGCATCGGAATGGATATTAGATACGCTTTAGATATTTAATTTACTTTTGAACAAATATGAGACCTAACGGTTAAAATACCGACGAATTCTGAACTGGCCCTGATGACGGAGCTCGAAGATAAGAGATGTAAACCTGAATCGATCTATCGAGTTTGGACTCGTTACATTTATCTTAACTAGATCTGTTTATATTTTTAATGAGGAAAACTTGATGACAAGGACCTGATGAAAGAACTGAGTGGTAGCTGATGGACTATAGTCTAAAAGACACCATAATATGTAGTACATCATAAGGTGTAATTTTAAATAGAAATGTCAAATTTACAAAAACTACAGATTCGTAAGTTTGCCGTAGAGGTGACGATATTATCTTTTGTGATATTAACAGTTTTTTGTACAATTAAATAACATAGCGAACTAGCACACGGCTATCCCGATAGTAAGAGACAACCGTGACCATAGATGTTATTTGCACGTCGCTGTCCTGTGGCCGGGATGTTAGGCCTATTGTACAAGTCTACCAAAAATTCCAAAAATCTATTATGTTGCCGAGTTTTAGTGGCTATCGATTTTTTTGAATGCCTAACATGTTGCTAACCTCCCGGGGTTTAAAACTTCATCGAACTTTGTGTGTATATAGTAGATCGAGATAAGTATGGGGCTGTTTCCCGGAAGACCAAGTCTTTGTTTTGATTATTGGGGGGGTTGCTTGGAGGGGTTTTGGGAATGTTGGTCAACGCTCGGTGTTAGGAACCGAGCGGAAAATTGGTTTCAGCCGCCAATACGGTGTATTGCGTATTCTGTGTGTTGTATTGAGACTAAAGACTTTTTTGAGACTGAATTGACAGGTATAAATGTCAAGTTAACAAATAATGATAACCAATTTTTCTTTAGGGTACCGATTTTTGAAAATAAAAAAACCAAAGTTTAATTGATACTGTGACCCTAAATCACCCTTAATTTATCAGAGATGACACTGGTAGTCATTTTAACCGACATCTAACAAAAGGAGGAAGTTACATGTTTGTAGTTGGAATCCTTTATTTTTTGTATAAGTTTCAAAACCGAGTTTTTTGTACAAATTTTAAAGAAAGAAAACATTGCGCTTCAGACCTGTTTTGAACCAATACCCTTTTGTCCCAAGCTTGCGAATGCTCTAATTTAATTTTTATATTTAAAGTAAGCAATATTGTTACCAAGTCTGGATCTGATGGTAGAATAAATATCGACCAATAAAAGTCGAGGAAAATACTTAATTTTTGTTGAAATTAGAGATTAAAAATTTGTAAAAACCTACGTCAATACCTCGTGTATTGACGTAGAGTTTTACAAAGTTTTAATTTTAAGTTTTTAGGTAATTTTTGGATAATTGATAAAATAAGTATGTTTTTAAATGTATGTTCATAAAATTTCGTGGAAATATAAATAATGACATTTATCAACCTACAAGTGTAATGTACTCGTTACTCGTATTAATTTTGTTTTAATTCGTTTAAAATGTGAACGTGTGTGTTCAAACTTTTTGAGCGTATGTCATAACAATCGAAAATAGAATTTATTACCCGTAGATATTTTTAAATGACAATGGCACATTACTATTTACGAATCTAAAAAAATGACAACAGTGCTTATGTCAATTAAGGCTCTGAGATTAAAAACAGGCTATACTTGGGAAGCTCGCGTAGCCCGCGGGATCATCAGAACACCAAAAGAACACTAAAAAGTGACGGGCAAAAAAGCAAAGGAAAGTACAAAGTTATACATTTATTACAGAGACATCTAACGCACGTGATCTAAAAGCCTACGAAAGTGTAAATAAGTAGCATAGAAATATGAATATACTTAAGGTCAACGGTAAGTAGTAAGAAAGTATCACGTCATCCGAGAAACAGAGTGAGATCTCGTCATCAAATGGAAATTTAATAACACGTCACTTGGATACTATCTACTATCTTTATCTATGGGTATTTTTATTTATTTCTCTTAATTAGTTCAGGAAATATAGTATTAAAAATCACATGATGAGATGTTTATTATGAAAGTTCATCAAACTATGTACGCTTGGTATGGTGTGACAAATTTTTAAGAATTATTAAGAATTCTACCTACCAGTAGTCCAACTCCTTTGTTATAGAATTCATGCCGACATTTTATATACCTACTCACGGCAAGTCAGTCAAGGGTCAGGGTTGTCAAAAAATAACATTTTAAACATTTCATCTAAAAGTTTTATTTTAAAATGGCGAACAAAAAATGTGAAGTTAATAATGAAACCGATAAATAAATAAATAAATATCCCTGGACAAATTACACAAATTGAATCTAACCCCAAAGTAAGCAAATTATATGCTTGTGTTATCGGTGTTAGTCAACGATACTATTACATAGAAATACTTAAATAGATACCAGAATAAATTTAATAAACACCCAGACCCGGAAATGCAGACATCTAAATGTTCATCACACAAATGCCTGCCCCCGTTGGGAATCGAACCCAAGCCTCGCGGTTCGTCGATGCAGTTAGGCGAGTACGTTAGCCACTCGACTAACGAGGCGGTCAAACCGATGATGGTCTTGCTGAAGTTTCGTCCACAAAATTTTCATCCACAATGGACGAAACGACACCTTTTATTTTATTATTTTTTTCACCGACGATTCATCCACTATCAAATTATTGAAGTTGCTTAGTACAGTCAGATAAAAAAGTTTTATTCTAATGAACAATATAATAACAAAAAAAAACATAATATATATGTGACAACAGCTACATTGATTTAGCATTACTTACTTACTATTTTTAATCACAGATATAATTAATTCAAACTAATTTTTTTTTTATAATATTGGAAGGCAAACAAGCAGACGGATTTCCTGATGGTAAGAA